>MCJB01019302.1:0-73251 GCA_002018475.1 Nicotiana obtusifolia | reverse complement strand
TATATATATATATATATATATAAATTCTCCCTTTCAAGCAATATTGTGTGCTTACTTTTCCAACATCTTCTTCCAATTTCTATTTGTGCATTATTTTGATGCCATATCATAGAATCAGATGTAGTTCTGGGGCATTCAATTTTTGGAGGTTCGAACGATGCTAGGTTTGATGCAACTTTGTTTGATTGTGGCTTAGAAGCCTCGATGAGACCAAAGATTTCAAAGATGCTTAAGTATTTTTAGACGATGTTTTTGCCGAGGGTAACCTTTTGGTAGGTTTCAAATTTTCGTAAAGAACTTATCTACCGGTTACGGACTTCGAACGTCTCCGAGCCATTTTTAGGGTGGCCGTAGCCTTTTATATTTGGGCACTGCCAAATAGGTTTGGTGTCTCCGGGATTTGGTAGCCCAGGTCGTTTGAATTTTCTTGGGGCGACAGTTTCCGAGTAGGGGTAGCCCGTGGGAACAATAATTGCCGATTAGGGGTAGCCGATCGGCACGATAGTCCCCGAGTAGGGGTAGCCTGTGGGCTCGATAGTCCCCAAGTATGGGTATCCCGTGGGCTCGATGGACCGCGATTAGGGGTAGCCCATTGGCTTTAGGATCCGGGATCGAAGAAGGAAAAATGTGTAGTAACAAAGTGTAAGGGAAGTGGAAATTTCTTACATTTCTTAGTACGCAAGGTACACGATCGAAAACGTATAAAAACTTGTGTCGTGGCTAGAGTGGACTATGCGGGCATGGTTCATACGACCGTTTTGCCCTTACAATGAATCCTAAAAACCAAGCCTTATCTTTTACCACACAAAGTTTTCTTTTTTCCTTGCTAAAGACCTTAATCCGAGGGTAATGGCCCCCAGTATTTGTGGTCGAACTCGTGAGGGCTCAGATACTGTTTACCTGAAGCAGACGATCATTGACTACAACTTCAAACCGCTCTTCAAATCTATGTTAGCAAGTTGTACTGTTTCCTCGTTTAAAACCTTGCTGAAAATCCCACTTTGGGACAAAACCGGGTTTGACGGAAAATTAGTGCAACACATGCTTTCAGACCTAATACCCACATCCATCCTTGGCCGATTACCTACATACGTTAGTTCGTTTTATAACATGATTAAAAAGTAATTGAGTTCGTACCTTAGTAGTAGTATCGCTTAAAGTGTGTCACGTTCTAGTTGTTCGGTAGTTGTACGCTGTTTCCCACTTCGAGTTTATACGAGCCTTTGCCGGTTATTCCGACAACTCGATATGGTCCTTCCCAGTTCGATCCCAGTTTTCCTTCATTCGGGTTCCTGGTGTGTAATGTTACTTTCATCAAGACCACTTCCCTGACTTTAAAGTGTCGGAGGTTGGTTGTTCGGTAGTAATTCCTTTCTATTCGCTGTTTCTGGGTGGCTAACCGGACCAGGGCGACCTACCGCCTTTCATCCAATAGTTCCAGGCTCGTGATCATGGCCTTGCCTTTTGGCTCTTCGGTCGCATACTTGAACGTGAGGCTTGGCTCTCCCATCTCGACTAGTATTAAGTCTTTGACTCCGTAAACCAAGGAAAACGGGGTGGCCCCGGTGCTGAACTTTGAAGTCGTATGGTATGCCCACAGGACTTCGAGCAGGATCTCCTTCCATTTTCCTTTTGCACCGGTCAAACTCTATTTAAGGTTTGAAGTATGGTCTTGTTTGTTGATTTTGCTTGCCCATTCCCGCTAGGGTGATAAGGCGTTGATAGTATCTTCTTGATCTTGTGATCTTCGAAAAACTTATTCACGTTGCTGCCGATGAATTTTTTTCCATTATCGCAAATGATCTCGACCTGTATCACAAATCGACATATTATGCTGTCCTAGATGAAGTCAATGACTTCTTTCTCCCATACCTTTTCGAATATCCTCGACCCATTTGGAAAAATAATCAATGCAGTACGAAGTCCTTTGCATCTTTCTCCATTTCCGTCCAGTAATATCCGGCCTTAATTAGTTTCTGAACCAAAGATTCTACCTCTGAATGGTTCCCCCAAGGGCCTTCGTGAACATCTCTCATGGTGTATTCGGTTTCTCCCAGTCCCAAGAATCTGGCTAGCGGGCCGTCGAAGGTTCTCCTGAACAATGCCCCTTCGACCAAGCTAAATTCGGCAGCCTTGGTGCGCAGGGCCCTTCATTCTTTGGGATCTGACGATAATTTTTCATTCTTCAAGTAGTATATGTATTTTTTCCTCCAATCCAAAGTTAAACTCATTGAGTTTACTTCTGTGTGGCCTTCGTCTATCACCAACCTCATTAGCTACATTATTGTTCCCGAATCAAATTCATCGGCATTGACCGATGACCTGAAGTTAGCCAATGCATCAACCTCACTATTCTAATCTCGAGGTATGTGTTGCATGGTCCATTCCATTAATTGAGGTAGGGTTACCTGCAATTTTCCAAGTACCTTCGCACCCGTTCTTCTTTTACATCGAACATCCCGTTAACTTGATTTACCACAAGGAGGGAGTCGCGCTTAGCTTCGATCACCTCAGCCCCAAGGATTTTAGCCAATTCTAGTCCAGCAATCATGGCCTCATACGCGGCCTCATTGTTAGTCAATTTCACATTTCTAATAGAATGCCTAATGTACGGCCCCGTAATTATTTTACCTGAAACCCGGGGTTTTGTAGTGCCAAAGTAGGCTTATGTTGACAAATGTGGAGGAAAATGCACTGGGAGTGAAGGAAAATTTTTGGCAGAAAAAGGCATTTCTGAGGCCCACTATGCGGCTGCAGACTCACTCTCTGGGCCGCAAAATGAAGCAGAAAACTAGTCAAAGTTGGGGTGATATTGTGCGGTCACTATGCGATCGTAAAACCATTTCACGGGCCGTACGTCGACCGCAGAACCAGCATGAAAATTTTCTAGAGGGAGGTTCTGCGGTGCATTATGCAACCACAGAACAGGTATGCGGACCGTGTAATGGCCGCATAGTGGGGCAGAATTCCCCAGTTCTGGAGGGCCATTTCGCGGCCCATTTTGCGGACTGCAAAAGCATTATGCGACCGCAGATCGTGTTTCGGAGCTTCATTTTTCTAATTTTTTTACCCGAACCTATTTCGATATATTAGAGTAATGGACCACTTTTGAAGCAAAAAAACGTATATTCTAGAGTGAGGGAGTGCCAAAGAGTTGGAGGGGAAGTTCCTAAGCTCGTCACCTATCAATTCTTGCTCAAGGTTGAAGAATTTGCAAGAAGAATTCACTAGGCCTTCATCCTTGATGTAAGGTTTTACTCCATAGCCCTCAATTTTGTGATTTTAACTTAAAATAGGTAATAAGCCATGTAAATTTAGGGGTGTGGGAGGTTGTTTATTTTACATGCATGTACCATCTAGGGTAGTGAGAAGATTGTTGAGCTCTTTTGGATATGCTTTGGGTAGTGGGATGATAGAATCCACCATAGGAGGACCTTGGAACCTTAATACACACCTAGTGCTTGATAAAATGCTCAAGTGAGCTAGAATTATGAACTCCTTCCTAATTTGTGTTCAATTTGCAATATCTCTAACTAGATCGAAGTGGCTAGGATCTGCAGAACATTTTAGTAAATTAAAAAGGCTCGTGGCAAGATATGTTGGCTAAACTCCTCTCGTAGAATTGAATTCCTACTATGATCTTATAAGTCCCGAGTTGTCCATTATGAATTGACTTTTCTGAATAAGTTTGACGTCAGATGATGTGTGTATATAGATATATGAATATTTTCAAATGTGTTCTGGAATGTTCTTATTATATTGTTCTATTCTTCGGGAGAGCATTTGAAGTATGAGTACGTATAAAAATGTTGTGACTTCAAGTCAAGACCAAATGAAAGTGATCACATCAAATTGTATAAAAGATCGTATGTGCCTAGGACCCTAATTTGCTCAAGTATGTGTTTAAAGTCTTAATTTGAAAGTCGTTGTTGTTGATTATCCATGATAATGATTGAAAATTGATTGGTGAGCTTGAATTATGAAGTATGGTCAATGTTCCAACAATGATATTACGTTATGGCCAATAATTCCAATAAAATGAATGACATGTAAAAGAATATGCATTGAGTGGTAAATACTTTTAATAATAAATTCCTTGGGAGTATCGCTTAGCCACCGAGGAAAGGTAGGTCGGAACAACCTAACCCCGAAACTACACGTGCCGATGTAGGAGTGACTAACCGGTACATCCCCGTGTTATCGTGATCAGAATGTTTCCCCTTATATGGGATGAGATTGGTGTATTGAGGTGTCTTCCCCTTAAAAGGGATGAGATTATTGCTAGCGAGATGCAATGTGATGTTGATCCACACGGCATTGTGGAGAGACGGCTAAGCCAATCGGGCTGATATCGGACTCCATGTTAAAAACACGGTGGTATATTGGTGCTCAAAATCTCCTAACTTAAATTATCAAAACCTACTTGAAATTTAAGTTTCCCCTAATGTGACACTTTAACACCGTTTGATTCTCTTATTGATATCATGTTTTATTCTCCATTTAGTGTTGCTCGTTCTATTGGGAGGGTGTTTAGTTTTACATACTAGTACTATTCCATATGTACTAACGTCCATTTTTTCGGGAGCGCTGCATCTTTAATGGATGCAAGTGGTTCCATAGCAGGTGGTATTGATCAGTGACAGCAGCACACCCTCTCCTCAGCTGATTTGGTGAGCCCCACTTCATTTCAGGGTCCTGTATCTTTTATCCTTTATACATAGCGTTTTGAGGTATAGTTGTGGCCTTGTTGCCGGCACTGTCATAGCACTCTTTTGTTCCTGTAAGAGGCTCCGTAGACATAGTGTGGGTTGTATCTATTTTTTTTTTTTTGGGAAAGTTACAAAAAAAAAATATTGTAATTGTATCATCTGTTCCACTTTAACTGTGATTGTACAATGTATCGTTTTGAACATTTGTTGTGGATGCAACTAATGAAAATGAGATGGTGTTGTTCACATGACTTCTTACTAACTAATTAATAAAATGTACTCTTCTCTTTATTTGTGGGTGAGTTGGGTAGACGGCACTGTGCAGACTTGCTCGATAGAGGTAACTCTGTTGAGCGCCGATCGCGCTCCCTGAGGTTGGGGCATGACACCTAATTACATTATCCATAGGTGATTTTAATATAATGCCGAGCCCGGATCCTTTCTCGTTCAAGGCACCGTACGTGAGAAGGGTTCAGATTCTTGAAATGATCCCCGCGGTTAACAGTAATTCTCTTTCGACTTTGGCTATTAAGGTCAGCATAAAGTCGTCCACGAAGTCTGCCAAAATCTGAGATTTTATGGAGGTTCAGAGTCAATACTCGATATCGTACCCGCTAATTTCGACGGCCTATTTGGCCAACCGGCCCAAGAGCTTGGGTTTGTGCATGATGTTCCTTAGTGGGTAAGAGGTCATGACACATATGGGGTGGCATTGAAAGTACGACTTTACCTTTCAGGAGGCGCTAAGCAAAGCTAGCGCCAATTTTTTCATGTAAGGGTACGTTGATTCGTCCTTGCCTAGAGTTCTACGAACATAGTAAATAGGAAATTGCATACCTTCTTCCTCCCAGACTAAGACTTCGCTTACCACCACCTCAAAAACTGCCAAGTAGAGATATAGTTGTCCATCTGCCTTCGTAGTGTGCAATAGGGGCAGACTCGACAAGTACCAATTGAGTTCTTCCAATGCTTGCTGACATTCGGGGGTCTGGGAAATGTTATTCTTGTTCTTTAACAGTGAGAAGAATCGTTGGCTTTTGTCTGAGGACCTCGAGATGAACCGGCCCAGGGCAGCTATACGCCCGATCAATCTTTGAACGGCCTTGACGTTGTCTACCAAGATCATGTCCTCTATGGCTTTGATTTGTCGGGGTTGATCTCGATCCCTCGATCTGACCCGAGGAATTTTCCTGATCCTACCGCGGATGCGTACTTCTCCAGGTTCAGCTTCATATTGTACGTCTCCAGTATGTCGAAGGTCTCCTACAAATGTTTCAAATGGTCCTATGCTAGAAGGGGCTTTACTAGCATATCGTCAATATAAACTTCCATTGATTTTCTTATCTTTTCTTCGAACATCCAGTTTACTAGGCGTAAATAGGTGGCACCGGCGTTCTTAATCCAAACAGCACTACATTATAACAGTAGGTGCCAAATTTAGTGATGAAAGAAGTCTTTTCTTGATCTTCCAAGTCCATCCGAATTTGGTTGTACCCAGAATAGGCATCGATAAAGCTGAGTATCTCATGCCCGTCCGTTTCCTCGATCATCCGATCGATATTAGGCAAAATGAAAGAATCCTATGGGCATGCCTTGTTTAGATCTTTCTAATCTACAGACATTCTTAGGTTATTCCCTTTTTTAGGCATTACCACTACGTTAGCTAACCAGTCTAGGTATTTAACTTCCCGGATGGACCTTATTTTAAGGAGTTTGGATACCTCGTCCTTGATGAACACATGCTTGACCTCGAATGGTGGCCTCTTCTTCTGCTTAACTGGATGGAACTTCGAGTCCAAACTCAGCTTATGAGTGGTTACCTCCGGTGGGATCCATTTCATGTCAATATAGGACCAAGCCAAACAGTCTAGTTAGCTTTAAGAAAATCAATGAGTTCCTGAGCTGGGGTTAACCCCGTGCCTAGGTATACCTTTCAATCCGGTAGGTGTTCTATTAATATGACTTACTCAAACTTTTTGATCATCGATTTGGTGGCGTCGGTATAATCGGGAGCTATGAACAATCTCAGAACTCCCTAATCATCATCCTCGTCTACTCCTTATTCCTCTAATTCGGCCGAGACCGGCATCATTGATTGCTATTTAATGTTTTCCTTTCTGGTCGGCCCTGTGTTCCTTCATGTTGAAACTGCAGGCATCGGGATTACCTCGTCGACTTCGAACATTGCGGACGGTTGCTCTCCGTAGACCGTCATGACTCCTCCTGGTGTAGGAAATTTCAACGTCTAGTGCAAGGTCGAAGGTACCGCCCTCATGTTGTGAACCCGCGGCATTCTAAACAGAGCATTATACCTCATGTCCACTTCGATCACGTAGAACTTTGTCTTTTTGATCGTCCCGCCATGTGCACCAGCAGGGTTATCTCTCCTTTAGTGGTTTCGCATGCCATGTGAAATCCGTTCAACACCCGGATTGCCGGCACTATTTGGTCCTGTAACCCCAATTGCACTACGACCCTTTATCTGATGATGTTGGCCGAGCTACCTGGATTAATAAATACCCATTTAACTCAAGATTTATTGATAAGTACGGATAGTACCGGCGCATCATTGTGAGGTTGCACGATGCCCTCGGCATCCTCATTGCTGAACAAATTGGTTCCCTCGGGGACATAATCTCGACTACGTTTTTCCCTTGTGATAGATACTTTAGTGCGCTTTATCATTGGCCCTTGGGGGACGTCGACCCCTCCAATGGTCATGTTGATGACATGTTGAGGCTCCTCTTGTTCTATCTTTTTGTTAGCATCCCTATTCCTGATGCGGTTATTAGCTCGATCACATAGAAATTCTCGGACATGTCTGTTATTGAACAACCAGGCAACTTCTTCTCTCAATTGTCGAAAATCGTCGGTCTTGTGACCATGAGTGCCGTGATACTTACACATCAAGTTAGGATCTCTTTGGGTAGAGTTGGACTGCAATGATCGGGGCCACTAAGTCTCCTAGATGCGCCCGATGGCTGACACGATGCTGGCATCATTAATGTTGAAGTTATACTCCGATAATCTCGGTGCGTCCCTACCCCTGAGTGGCCTATCAAAACCATTTTTTTTCATCAGACCTCGGCTATTGGGCCCTCGATCACCTCTCTTTTCGTTCCTTGTGGGGTGGCACCGAACCCATTTCCCCTTCAGTCGGTGTTGTATGGTTGGTACCGATCCCGGACCGGCCTTGGGTGATGATCGACAGCTCTTTTAGACTTGTTGTCAGCCTTGATGGGATAAACAAACCCAGAAAGGGCTCCAAGCTGGTCGTCCTCGACCCTGATCTTTGACTGCACCTGTCGTGGACGTCGGCCCAAGTTACTGCCGGGTACTCTAACAAACTTATTTTTAACTGCGGTGAAGCCAAAGAGCTATGGGGGTTAAGCCCTTAAGTGAATTACTAAATAGCCCAATCATCTACAACTGGAGGCAGGTCCATCTGTTCCATCTGGAACCTCGACACGAACTCCCTTGAACATCTCATTGTCTCTTTATTTAACCTTGAAAAGGTCCGACTTTCTGGTCTTGACCTTGATGGCCCTGGCATGGGCCTTCATGAGAGTATCTACAAGCATAGCAAATGAGTCAATGGAATTTTGGGGTAAGTTGTGATTCCATATCTGTGCTCCTTTGGGCAAAGTCCCCCTAAATCTCTTTAGTAACACCGACTCAATTTCATCATCTTCCAAGTCGTTCCTTTTGATTGCGCACATATAGGAGGTCACATGCTCATTCTGATCCGTAGTTCTGTTATATTTTGGGATATCGAGCATATGAAACATCTTTCGAACCGGCTTCGGTGTCGCACTCGGAGTAAAAGGCTTCTAGATAAATTTCTTGGAATCTAGCCCTTTCAATATCGAGGGTACTATCGAGATTTGATCGACCTTGGAATTGTATGTTTCCATCTTCATGTCACTGGCCTCAATTTTCTTCTTTCCTGACTCCACCCGCTTCGTCAATGATTCAAGCATTTTCATTATTTCACTATTGACCCCGGGCTCAACTTCACCTGGTCTGTCGGTGATCTGTTCGTTTCTTCGGAAGTTTTCCCGGGATTGTTCGGACTCAACTTTGCTAGGGGTGTGGCTTTGATTCCGTAGCTGTGCTATCACCGATTGTTGATCCTGCAACATTTCTAAGATTAACCATAGGCTTAACCCATCACCTTCACCTTCAGGCGCTTCTCGAGCTGTTGGTCGGGGTCCCCTGCGAACGCTGTTTTCGGGATCAATTGACAGATTGATGTTAACTGCCACTTGTGAGTTAGCATCGGCCGGATCAGCAACTGGGACTCCGTTGGGATCAGCTGGAGGCACCTTGTTGCTAGGCACCAAATTTTTGTTTTCGCCATGATGGCCAGACTCAGCATCAACCTTCAAGTGGGCAGACTGAGAATTTGACATTTTTAAGCTAACATGAAATTAGGACTTTAAAGAACAAGCGTATAATAGAGTGTGTTATGGATATTTGTATCAAATCACCACTATTATCCTTAGCCCCACGGTGGGCGCCGAACTATTTACCCTTAAATTGGATAACAATTAAATTTGTACACAGTTTTAAGGATATGCAGATTGATACAATACAAATAATCAAGAATATTAGATATACAAGTTGAAGATAAAATGAATGCTCAAACCAGTTGTAGTGTTACGGCCTAGCTCGAGCCTAGGTTGAACGGTAGTTTCACCCTCAATCGGACCCTTGATTCGATCCCAAATCGAATGAAGAACAAACAGTTAAGTAAGAGCTTTTGCAATAGCTAGAAAGCAGACAAATAAATCTGTATTGCCCTAATTTGCGTGTTATAATATGTGTCTCAAAAGAAAAAACCTCCCCCTTATATAGTACGAGAGTTTCTTTCCTAGGACAAGTCTAAAAAGGAAAAAATCTTCCTTTTTCGTTAATTACTGATTTGTAACCGACATCGAGCGAGATCCGCGCCGTGATATCCGAGCAGGCAAAAATATCACGGCCCTTTATCCGTTGTGTGTAACCATTACCGTGTTTTTTGGAGGTTTTAGAACTCGTTCTAGGTCCGGGGAGCGTTGCTTTATCAGGCTCGGTGATGAACACATCATTCTTCTTTCATGGGACTTGATACGAAATATTCCCGTCCTCGATTTCGGTCTCGTGCGTTCGTTCCCTTCTTTTGTCTTCTACACTGGGAAATCGGGGTATACACTATCTCCGATTTTACCCGTATACACAATCCATGAAGGCTTATTAGATAATGGTTTGCCACATAGCCCAAATTAAAATTTTAAGAAGTTGAGAACCAAGTCTCTCGCTGGAGGGTTCCTAACATAGCAATTGTTGCTTAAAGCATAACCTACATTGTTAGTTATTATACACTCCTTCAATTGGGATCATATACTTATTTTACATAGAGGAATTAAGGAGTCAAAAGCTCCTTGGGGTTACTATCAACGGCAACAATGAAGGCGTAAAAGAGCTGTAACATAAATTTGAATTAGAGGGCCTCTTTGTTAACAATACATCGGGATTGAGAATGATCACTTTTCACTTTCTCATCAGTCTAGACCTTGTTCTTGGTTCTATCAGCTATGGATCTTTTGTAAATCCAAAAGTGTTGCATATATGCTTCAATTAAGGCTAATGAACGCAAAAGCCAATAGCTTCTTTAAATAAATGGAGAAAAAAAGAACAAGGAAGAAAGATTTCCAATTCCAATCACGCAGCCGCTCAAGGTATGATTTTTATTACAAGCATTAAAAACAAGAAATTGATATCATTCAACACCTTATAATTCTTAATCATAAGTTTTCATGCAAGTGTTAAGGAGTTCTTTAAGATCCAAGACCTAGCGTTTGTGAAAACATAATTTAAAGTAAGTCTCATTACTTTCTAGTATTAAAATTAGCAATTTTATGGCAGTTAATAACTTAAGGTTATAAAATTTATAAGAATTGAAGGTGTAATGTGATTGAAAGTCATTATTGGCCATATAAGAACTTTGTAGAGGAAATTGGTTAGATGGTATACTTTGACTTGACGATTTGAATTGCTTCATTGTAGATTATGAGGAGTTAGTACTCATAATTAGTTGAAAGAGGTCAAGTTGAGAAATTTCTTCTAGGTTGTTATGACCCCAAATCTCACCAAGGTCATGACAACACCTAATATTGTCTGCTAAACAAGCCAACATTCAATAAGCAATAGCAAACTTAAATGACATAAATAAAGAAAACCAACAGAAGGAAAATAAAATAATAAATATATGAAGTCTAAAGTAGAAATAAATCTAAAACCATCCCACGATCTGGTGTCACTGAGGACATGAGCGCTACAAAATTTAAATACAGAGTCTCATTCAAAATATAGAATTGTCTGAAAGATAGAATAGCAATAACATAAATTAAGGAAAAAGAGACTTCAAGGCCTGCGAACGGAATCAACAGCTACCTCAAAATCTCCAAGAACAGGTACTGCCGCGAGAGGTACTTGTCATGAACCTAAATCCCACCAACGCCATGACGACGCTTAACACTGCTTACTAGACAAGGCAATATTCAATGAGCAAGAGCAAACTAAAATGATAGAAAAAATAATTGGACTTGGTTGCGCTCTATCTGGTATATCTTTTCTTATCTGATGAGGGTTTTTAAGTGGTCTACTTACTTTAGAGCTAACATAGAATCATCAATAGCAATTTAGGAGGAATCAATGAGAGGACATCAATTCAAATCCTAGATTTTCGAATCGAGAGAGATATTGAAAGAGATCAAGAATTCTCACTATTTCTTAGATTCATGGACCCAATTCAATTCAGTGGAATCCTTCATTCACATTTTTTTCCACCAAGAACGTTTTCTTACTCTTGAGTAAAAATAAAGTGGCTTTTGCTTCATGTACCAAATATTTCAATATCGTTGCATCTGATTTTTTTTTTTGTTCCAACGGTGTGATGAAGAATAGATCCGAGAAAGAGACTCCATGTCAATATATTTTATTGTTTAGGGGGAATTATGCTTACTTGTTTTTTAGTACAAGTAGCATTTTACACCTAAGGAAGGAGAATTAGCGGCATCTCCTTCGACAAGAGCCCATATTCTTTAAGTAATACTATGAGATAGATTAGGAAAGACTTCGTTTTCCTCCAACTCCGGGTCAGGGTTTGCATGTTAACTAATAGATTACGATAGGCTGGATCAGATTTTGCTATTTTTTTCTACAGCAAAGAGGGTTTTCCTGTACGTTCATCACAAAATATTTCTAGATCCCAATACACCCAATGTTAGATAGCTGCCAGAAAGCATAAGCCAAAAAACACAATATGTGCTCCAGCTACACCTTCGAAACTCTTACTTGTTCATCGCCAACTAATCTAGCTCCTGAAATATATAATATCCTTGATTGATTGAGACAAAACGATTCCCTCAATACAGCTTAACTCCGTCAAGCCTGTACGAGTAGTGAAGAAGTATAGAGCGCTTTGGTTGGTTGTTGACCAACGGAAAGCATACGAGAAAAAAAGCTGAATTATCATCACATCAGTAGGCACAGAAAGCAAATCTTGGTATTGACTTATTAAAAATCTCTTTGAGATTGCTTAGACAAATTCCAACAGTGAAAACAAATCATAAATATTTGAAGTCTAAAGCAGAAATACATCTAAGACCATCCCATGATCTGGTGTCACTAAGAACATGAGCACTACAGGATCTAAATACAGAGTAAGATCCAAAATACAGAATTGTCTGAAAGATAGAAAGGTGATAACATTAAAAAAAAAAAAAGAAAAAAAAAACAAGAAGAAGGGGACTTCAAGGCCTAGGAACAGAATCAAAAGCTATCTCGATATCTCCACGAACAGGTACTGGTGCCACTCGCTAGCAGTCACCTCATTCAGCAATACCTGAAACTGCACATAAAGTGCAGAGTGTAGTATGAATACATTAAGTAAGAAGCCTAACCTCGAGCTGACAGCAGTGACGAACTCGGCAAGAAATACTCATTTCCAATAACCGATTACAATAATAACAAAAATAATAACGGTAAAGAAAAATAGCTCTAGTAATATTAATTTCAAACTTTTCACAAATAGAAGGATACTAAGCATGGTTTTCAAGAATAGAAATTAAGGCATAAATGCTTCCACAGAACTCATCTAAACATGATTTTATCAATTTAACTGTGATTCCAAGTTCAACATATCAAATAGAGACATTAAGTACCAATAAGCATGAGGGAAGAAACACAACCCGGTACCTACATCACAAGTATACATGCCAGAATTAATAATGTCGCAGTCAATCATCAAGTATATCAATATCAATAATGTATAATGCATGGCGCAATTGCCCTTCAACCATCACAGACAACAACACTCAGCATTTTACGGGTGCGTAGCACAAGTCCCTTACCGAAGCACATATTGACCTTGTGCCAACACCCACAGTTAATACCTAACTCCGGAGGGGTGAGTCCTTGCCCTAGTGTTGAACCCATCTAAAACAACAATCAATATCACTTAGCCCAATATGGGGCTTGGTGCACGTGTCACCTACAACCAATACCACTCAGTCCAATATGGGGACAAGCTTACGTGTCACCCCAAAATCAATACCAAATCGCCTCTATAGCCCAATCTCATTCATCAACTACTCAAGTTTCAAATATACACATCTCACAATACTCAGCTCAAAGTGTGTCACACATATAAGGGCATCAACAACATGTGACATAATATATAAGGAATGCATAGAGATAGAGATATAATATGCGAATGTAACATCATGACTGAGACTATGACTACAATTAAGGAAAATAGCTCAATATAGCAAGAATAGCCATATCATGTCTCAAACAGTTAAGTACACAGCCTAGACTTGATTTCTACCATGAATACTAGCTCAAGTGGTCGTACAAGTAGAGGATATTCGAAAAATAATGGGGCACGATAGCAAAACAAGGCACATAATAGCCTAAAGTCTAGCCGGTTCATGAATAACCCAGTATACGCACATGCACCTGTCACCTAGCACGTGCGTCACCCCCAATATATCTCAAATATCACAGCCAACGGGGAAATAACCCTCAAGTCAAGTTCAGACAAGTTATTTACCTCGAGGCGCGTGAACCAATACTCCGCAAAACCCTTCCCACACGAATCGACCTCCAAACGGCTCGAATCTTGTTAAAAACAACTCAATAGCAACAAACACGACTATGAAATTGATTCTAAGTAATAAAGCTCCAATCTTTATCAAATTACAAAAGGTGAATAAAAAAGTCAACCTGGGCCCGTACTCCGGAACCCGACAAGGGTCAAAAATTTCGACTACCCATTTGAATACGAGTCTAAATATATATATTTCGTCCAAATCCAACTTCGAATCGGGGTTCAAATCTCAAATATTCATTCTCCAAATCTTCTCACAAAAACCCCCAATTTCTCCCTTAGATTTAACCAACCAAAAACAAAAATCAAGAATAGAATCTTGAATACTAATCAAATTCGAGTTAAAAGCACTTACCAAATTCGAGTGGATGAAAATCGCCTAAAAAATCGCTCCAATCTAAGCTCATAATCTCAAAATATGATAAAATAAGCATAACCCTCAAAATTAATATACTGCCCAGCGATTCTCGCTTCTGCAGATCCGAGCTTGCACCTGCGAGCTCGCTTTTGCGACGAAAGGCTGCTTTTGCGAGTGTCACTATAAAGCGGACCCTCCGCTTCTTCGAGTGTCACAATAAAATCTCCGCACCTGCATACATTGCTGTCCTCCACCATCCTTCGCATTTGTGACCCTCAGTCCGTATTTGCAAACTTGCACCTACGGACCAAACCTCGCAGGTCCGACCAGAACTGCTAATCTAACCTCAAATGATTCGAAACCCATCTGAAACTCACTTGAGACCCTTGGGACCCCATTCAATCATGCCAACCTGTCCAAAAACATAACATGGACATACTCAAGATCTCAAATCATACAAAATAATATCAAAATTATAAATCGCACCTCAATTCAAGCTTAATGAACTAACCAACTTTTAAACTTTCACAACTCATGTTGAGCCACGTCTAACCAACTGGGAATGAACCCAAATTTTGCACATAAGCCCCAAATGATATGACGGACCTATTCGTACTTCTGGAATAACAATTCGTCCCCCATAGCTTCAAAGTCAACTCCTAGTCAAACTTATGGACCTTCCAAATCTTCAAATTTCTAACCTTTGACAATTAGATCCAAATCCACCTAGGTGCCTTCGAATCAAAATCCAGACATGCGCCTAAGTTAAAAATCACTATACGAACCTATTGGAACCAATAAAGCATGAATCTAAGGTCGTTTATACAAAAGTCAAACCTCGATCAACTTATATAACTTAAGCTCCCAACCATGGCACTAAGTATTCTAGGTTATTCCAAACCATCCCGAAACTAAACCAACCATCCCCGCAAGCCACATAAAAACAAATACAAATACGGGGAGCATCAAATAGGGTCACGGGGATCTAATACACAAGATGAACAGTAGGGCCATTGCATTCTCCCCCTCATAAAAAATGATCGTCCTAAAACGAGTTTTGAATCATACCTGGGATACAAAAAAGATGAGGATATCTGCTCCGCATATCAATGCTCGGTCTCCCAAGTTGCCTCCTTCACCGGTTGACCTCTCTACTAAACCTCACCGGTGCGTTATTCTTCCACCTCATCTTTTGAGCCTGCCTATCCAAAATGGCCACTGGCTTCTCATCATAGGTCAAATCCTTGTAGAACTGCACCGAGCAGAAATCCAACACATATGACGGATCCTCATAGTACTTCCGAAGCATTAAAACATGAAACACCGGACGAACTCCCAATAAACTGGGTGGCAAAGCAAGTCTATAGGCCACCTCACCAACTCTCTCCAACGGCTCGAAAGGACCAATATACTGAGGGCTCAACTTGCCCTTCTCAAATCTCATCACGCCCTTCATAGGAGAAACTCAAAGAAGAACCTTCTCACCCACCATGAATGCCACATCATGAGCCTTCCTATCAGCATAACTCTTTCGCATGAACTGTGTTGTACGAAGCCGCTCCTGAATCAATTTCACCTTCTCCAAAGCATCACGAACCAAATATGTGCCTAATAACCTAGGCTCACCCGGCTTAAAACCAACTAACCGAAGAACGACATCGCCTTCCATATAATGCCTAATATGGAGCCATTTGGATTCTTGACTAGTAGTTGTTGTTGTATACAAACTCTGCTAGAGGTAGAAACTGATCCCTCTGGCCTCCGAACTTTATGACACAGGCTCTTAATATATCCTCAAAAATCTGAATTTTCCGCTCATGCTGCCCGTTTGTAATGCGGTACTCAACTCAACTTACGTGCCCTACTCAAGCTGAACCGCTCTCCATAAATGGACAGTAAACTAAGTGTCCTGATCCGAGATGATAGAAACAGGTACACCATACAAGAAAACAATCTCCCGAATGTAGACCTTAGCCAACTGCTCCAAATTTTAGGAAGTCATGACTTGAATGAGATGTGCAGACTTGGTCAATCTGTCCAAAATGACCCAAACTGCGTCAAATCTCCTCAATGTCCTGGCAAACGTACCACAAAGTCCATAGTGATATGCTCCCACTTCCACTCCCGTATGAAAATCTTCTAAAGAAAACCACTAGGTCTCTAAAGCTCATATTTGACCTGCTGAAAATTCAAACATCAATCAACATATCCAACAATGTCTTTCTTCATCCTCTGCACCTAACAATGCTGCATCAAGTCCTGGTACATCTTCGCAGCACCATGATGAATAGAATAGCACGAACCATGAGCCTCCTCAAGCGTTAATTCTCTCAATCCATCCACAATAGAAACATAAATCCGACCTTGAAGCCACAGCACACCATCATCACCAATAGTCACCTCCTTAGCACCACCTTGTTGCACCATGTCCTTAAGGACAAGCAAATGGGGATCTTCATACTGACGAGCCTTGATGCGTTCAAACAAAGACGACTGAGATACAAGTAAGGAATGTTCTAGGCTCCAATATATCAAATCTGATGAACCTCTTGGCCAAACCTGAACATCCATAGCCAAAGGCATCTCCCCAGCCGGAATAAATGCTAAATTCCCCATTCTCTCTGCCTTTCTAATCAACGTGTCTACTACCACATTGGCCTTTCTGAGATGATAAAGAATGGTGATATCATAATGTTTCAATAACTCCAACCATCTAACCTACCTCAAATTGAAATAATTCTATTTAAACAGAAGTTGGAGACTCTGATGATCCATATGTACCTCCCAAGATATGCCACATAAGTAACGCCTCCAAATCATGAGCATGTGAACAATAATTTCTAACCGAAAATCATGAACAGGATAGTTCTCTGATAGCGCGATGCGTAGGTAATCACCCTATCGTCCTATATCAACACACACCCAATGGCAACCTGTAATGGCATCACAATAAACCATATTTGACCGCGATCTTGAAGGTAAAACCAACACTGAAATTGTAGTCAAATTTGTCTTGATTCTAAAATCTTACCTCACACTCGTCCAACCACTTGAACGAAGCGCCCTTCTAAGTCAACTTAGTCAATGAGGTTGCAATAGATGAAAATCCCTCTATGAAGCGACAGTAATAATTGGTCAAACCCAAGAAGCTCCTGATCTCTGTAGCGGTTGAAGGTCTTGGCCAACTCTGAACTGCCTCAATACTCTTCGGGTCCACCTTGATCCCATCACCAAATACCACATGACCCACGAATGCCACCAAGTCAAACCGAAACTTGCACTTGGAGAACTTAGCGTATAGCTTTATCTCTCTCAAAGTTTGAAGCACGATCCTAAGATGCTACTCATGCTCCTCCCTAGTACGAGAATACACCAATATATCATCAATGAACACAATGACAAGCAAATCCAAATAGGGCTAGAACACACTGTTCATCAAATACATGAAAGGTGCTGGGGAATTAGTCAACCCAAATGACATCACCAAAAACTCATAATACCAATAACGAGTCTGAAAAAGTAGTTTTAGGAATATCCAAAGCCCTGATCTTCAACTGGTGAAACCCCAACCACAGATCAATCTTTGAGAACACCCTGGCATCCTGAAGCTGATCAAACCAGTCATCAATGTGCGGCAGTAAATACTTGTTCTTGATGGTCACCTTGTTCAATTGATAATAGTCAATACACATTCTCATAGAGCCATATTTCTTCTTAACAAACAACACTGGTGCACCCCAAGGTGAAATATTATGTCTAATGAACCCCTTATCCAACAACTCTTGCAACTATTCAACTTTGCAAGAGCCATACGACATGGAGAAATTGAGATAGGCCGCGCCCAGTGCCAAATCAATATCCCTATAGAGTGACATGCTAGGTAAGTCTGGTGGAAAAACATTCAAAAACTTCCTCACTACTAAAACTGACTCAACATTAGGAGTATCAGCACAAACATCTCTGGCAAAGGTTAAATACGCCAAACATCTCTTCTGACCCATCTGGTGAGCCTTCAAGAATGAGATCCCTCTACGATGAGTGCAACCAAGATAACCCTTTCACTCCAACCTCGGCAATCCTGGCATCGCCAATGTCACGGTTTTAGCATGGCAATCAAGAATAGCATAGTGCGGAGATAACCAATCCATACCCAAGATCACATCAAATTTTCACTATATCTAACAATTGGAAGTCCGTCCTCATCTCAAAACCATAAATAGTGACCATGCAAGACCGATAAACTCGATCTACCGCAATAGAGTTACCAATAGGTGTAGACACATGCGTAGAAGCATCAAGAAAACCACGAGGCATATCCAGACAAGAAGCAAAGTATGATGACACATATAAATAAGTAGAACCAGGATCAAAGAATTTTGAAGCATCCATGTGGCACACAAAAATAATACCTATAATCACTGCATCAGAAGCAACAACCTCTGTCCTCCCTAGGAAGGCATAACATCTAGCCTAACCCCTACTAGACTGAGCTTACGCTCTAGGACGACCACTTCCTAGATGACATCCACCTTGAGCTAGCTGAGTGTGTGGTGTATCAACTGGTGCAGGAATCATAGTCTGACCTCCCTATTATACTGGACCTCTATGAAGACAGGGGCAATACTTCCCGACATGCCCCTACTCTCCATACTAATAGCAACTTCTCACTTGAAATGACTAAGGGGCTCGAGTTGGATCCCCTGAACCATAATAGCCATTAGAAGAATCAGTTACTGAGAAACCTTGAACTAGTGGAGCGCGGTAAGAACTCTGCGTTGGGAGGGAACTAAACAAAGACTACACAGAAGCTCCTCGACTTGATGCTGGTGATTAATAAACTGGCTTGCTAGAATTCCCTCTCCCAAATCGATCTCCGATTCCATACGAGGCACTACTAAAGCTACCTGAATATCTGGACCTCTTGTCCCTACCATGCATCATCTCCTAGTGTCGATGCTGATGCGCTCTACCCGACATGCTATCTTTACCACCTAATGAAAAAAAGTACCGGTCTCACCCTCTCTGGCCATAGCAAGGTGAATGCTAGTGTGAAGACCCTCAATGAATCTCCTCACTCTCTCCTCCTCAGTGGGTACCAAAGTAATAGCATGATGGAACAACTCTGTAAACCTCATCTCATACTTAGCAAGTGACATGTGACCCTACTGTAGGTACTCAAACCACCTCCTCCGCTCCTCTATCCGGGTGTATGGCACAAACTGTTCTAAGAAGACTTTAGAGAACTGATCCTATATAAGAGAATCTGCCACCACCTATTTGCCAGACTGCACATATGGAAGAAGGTGAAGTCAACCCTATTGGACTCAACTAGTCCCAAGTTGTGCAAAATCTCATGACAAAGATCCAAGAATCGCTAAGCATCCTCTAAATGAGTACCACCGAAGCAAGGAGGATGTAACTTCATGAAATAATCTAACCTCTTCAGCTCATCAACTAAGATCGCGGGCCTATCCAGAGACTGGGCGGCAACAATAGGTTGAACTCCCCAACCAGTAACAATGTGGGAGTCTGATAATCAAGGGTCACTTGCTTTGGGGTACAAGTAGTTGGAGTTTGCACTCCGCCCCCTGCCTGGGAAGTTGCTGCCATAGTAGGAAATTCCCTGGCCTGAGCCAAACTCTCAAACAAACTAATCATGCGGATCAAAGCATCCTGAACAGCTGGTGAAACAAATAAGCCTTAGGGAACGTGAGCTGGTACCTTCGACTACACATAATCATGAGCCTGCTCCTCAATAGGTACTATTGGTGGCTCCATAACAGCTGCACAAGCAGGGGCTCTAGCTACAACGCGTGCTCTGCCCCTACCACTGCCTCAACCTCGGCCTATTACGGTACTAGCATGGGGTACCAGCGCCTACTCAGTTACATCCAACTATCATGTCCTCACCATATTTGAGAGATAGAAATTAAAAAATTCAGACTTAGGGATAAATAAATCTGCACGATAGAGAATGAAAGAAAGTGATGTTTCCTGATAGTCCTGTAGCCTCTCAAAGTTAAGTACAAACATCTCTGTATCGATCCACAAGATTCTACTAGACTTGCTCATGACTCGTGAGACCTAAGTAACCTAGTGCTCTGATATTAACATGTCACGGGCCCAAATCCCACAAAAGGTGTGACGGCGCCTAACACTGCTTACTAGGAAAGACAACATTCAATAAGCAGGAGCAAACTTAAATAATAGAAATAAATAATCCCAATCGCGGCAAAAAATCATAAATATCTGAAGTCTAAAGCAATAATACATCTAAAATTGTCCCACGACTAGTGGCACGGAGTACATGAGCACTACATAATTTAAATATAGAGTCTAATTCCAAATACAGCTTTATCTGAAAGATAGAACAGTAATAACATAAACAAAAATAAATTTGGACTTCAAGGCCTCTGAACAGAATCAACAACTAATTCAAAATCTCCAAGAACTGGTACTGGTGCCACTCGCTAGCAATCACCTCTCACGGCAATACCAAGATCTGCACATAAAGTGTAGAGTGTGGTATCAGTACAACCAACCCCAGTACTCAATAAGTAACAAGCCTAACCTCGGGCTAAAAGTAGTGACAAGGTGGGATCCAACTCATTTCCAATAATCGACTACAATAATAACAGGATAATAATAGTAAAGAAAAGTAGCTCAAATAATATTAAATTCAACCTTTTCACAAATAGAAGGATACTAAGCATGTTTTTCAAGAATAGTAGTAAGGAATAAATCCTTCCATATAACCTGGTACTTGTATCACAAGTATACATGCCAGAATCAACAACGTTGCAGTCAATCATCAAGTATATCAAATCTCAGCACATGTATAGTGTGTGGAACATTTTCCCCCTTCAACCATCACACACAATAATACTCAGCACTTTATGGGTGCCTGACACAAGTGTCACACCCAAGCACATTTATGACCATATGCTTGCGCCCACGGTTAATACCTGACTCCGAAAAGGCTAGTCCTTTCCCAAGCGCTAACCGTATCTAAGTCGACTGTCAATATCACTTATCCTAATACAGGGCCTAGCATATGTGACACCTCACAATCAACACCACTCAGCCCAATGTGAGGCCTGGTATACGAGTCACCTCATAATCAATACCAAATCTGCTCTATGGCACAAGCTTGGTAATTAACCGCTCAAGTTTCAATTATTCACAACTCATAGTACTCAGCTCAAATCGTGTCACACATATAAGGGCATCAACAACATGTGAGATAACATATAAGTAATGCATAGAGATAGAGTATAATACATGAATGTAACGTCATAGCGGAGAGTATGACTACAATTAAGGCAAATAGCTCCATATAGCAATAATAGTCGATCATGTCTCAAAAATAATCACATAGCCTAGATATGATACTAACTCAAGTAGTCATACAAGTAGAGAAAACATGGAAATAATGGGGCATGGTAGCAAAACAAGGCACATAATAGCCTAAGATCTATCCGGTCATGAATAATCCTAGTGTAAGCACATACGCTCGTCACCTAGAACGTGCGTCACCCCCAACATATCTCAAATATCATAGCCAATATGGAAATTACTCTCAAGCCAAATTTTTACAAGTTACTTACCTTAAAGCGCGTGAATCAATACTCCAAGAAAACCTTTCCCATGCTAATCGACTTTCAAACGACTCGAATCTTGTTAAAAATAACTCAATAACATCAAACACGGCTATAAAAATTGATTCTAGACAATAAAGCTTCAATCTTTATAAAATTGCAAAAAGTCAACCCGGATCTGTACCCCGAAACCTGACAAGATTAACAAATTTTGACTACCCATTCGAATACAAGTAAAAATATACGAGTTTCATCCAAATCCGACTCCGAATCGGGGCGCAAATTTCAAATATTCATTCTCCAATACTTCTCACAAAAACCCCAATTTATCCCTTAGATTTCATCAACCAAAAGCCAAAATCAAGAGAAGAATCATGAATAGTAATCAAATCCGAGTTAAAAGAACTTATGCAATCCAAGTGGGTGAAAATCGCCTAAAAAATTATCCCAATTTGAGCTCTTAATTTCAAAATATGATAAAATAATGCAAAACCTCAAAATTAATACACTGCTCAGCGATTCTCAATTATGCAAACTCGAGCTCGCATCTACGAGCTCACTTTTGCGACGAAAGGCTTGCTTCGGCGAGTTTCACTAAAAAGTCAACCATCCGTATTTGTGACCACATTTTTGCTTCTGCAAACATAGCAGCGTACCAGACCGTACTCTCTACACCTGCGGACATTGTTTCCCTCCACCATCCTTCACATTCGTGACCCCCAGTCTGTATCTGCAGACTCGCACCAAGGGTTCAAACCTCACAGGTGCGGAAACACCAGAGTCGAACTGCTTATCCAACCTTAAATGATTTGAAACCCATCCAAAACTCACCCGAGCCCCTCGGGCACTCCTCCAATCATACTAATCAATCCTAAAATATAACACGGACCTACTCGAGGTCTCGAATCATGCAAATAACATCAAAATTATAAATTACACCTCAATTAAAACTTAATGAACTACCAACTTTCAAACTTTCACAACTCATGATGAACCATGTCTAACCAACTAGGATGACCCCAAATTTTGCACACAAGTCCAAATGACATAAGACCATTCTTGAGGAAGCTCACAGTTCACGGTATCTCATTCACTTAGGTGTCACGAAGATGTGTCGTGACTTAAAGCAGCACTATTAGTGGCAAAATATGAATAAAGACATTGTTGGACACGTCTCTCAGTATTTGAATTGTCAACAGGTGAAGTATGAAAATCGAAAACCAGGTGGATTGACTCCGAAGTTGGTAATACCGAAGTGGAAATGGAAGCGCATCAATATAGACATTGTGGAAGGCTTGGCATGGACCTTGAGGAAGTATAATGTTCTTTGGTTGCTGTGGACCATCAGCGCATTTCATTCCGCTGATGACATCCTATTCTTTAGAGTGGTTAGCTCAGATTTACATCCGGGAATTATCCACCTGCACGGTGTGTCCATTTCTATCATTTCAGACCGAAGCGCGCAATTCCCATTGCACTTTTGGAGAGCTGTGCAGCATGACTTAGGCATGCAGGTCAAGCTGAGTACCACGTTTCATCCTCAGATGGACAGATTGTCTGAGCAGACTATTCAGATTTGGAGGATATGTTGTGGGCATGCTATATCAATTTTGGGGGTCAGTGATCTAGTTTCTACCTCTAACATAGTTCACCTACAACAACAGCTATCAGTCAAGCATCCAGATGGCTCTGTAAAAGGCCCTATATAGGAGGCGATGTCGTTCTCCGATTGGATGGTTTGAGCCCGATGAGGCTAGATTGTTGGGCAAATATTTGATACAAGAGCAACTTCGTACAACGCAGTCAAGGAAAAAGAGTTATGCAGACTAGAAGGTTCGAGATGTGGCTTACATGGAATGTGAGAAGGTTCTTCTTCGAGTGTCGCCTATGAAGGGTGTGATGCGATTTAGGAAGAAGGGCCGACCGGCGCCCAACCGAGTCAACCCGGCCGAGCAAGCCTGTTAGATTTCCTTCTACCCAGGCTCATCCATGAATAAAGAGGAGATGCACTCCACTAATCAAACACTGAGAAGATTTCATTAACAACTCTCATTTCATTTCCATTAGAAGCTTCATTCATAATTTCCAAAATATTACAAGTTTATAGATATAATGAAAAACATATTTGCCAAATACCAACATTTCTAGTTCCATTCCCCACATCAAACACCACCCACAACCTGTCTACGGAGCCTTTAAGTACAACTGAAGAGTAATATGGAAATGCTGGCAACAAGGCCCCGGCTATACCTCAAAAGATAAAGTACAACATCAATTGATATCAGGCCCGGAATATAGGAATTAGGAACATAAGCCAACCACACTTGAAACTTACGAGAACATTATGGAATTCGATTCTAAGAGAGAAGTTTATCCACCATACCTGAAAGTCGCTCCTGAATGATACTACAATGATCCACTATACTAAAAAACGTCAATCTACAATAAAAACATCTAATGGGAACAACATTAGTAAGAAATCCCATAGTTTAGGCCATTTAGGCATTTTATCAAACACCTAGTAAGCATGAATCTCTACATCTCATAACCGTAGAATTAGTTCATCCAACTACTACTACAAAGAATTTATCCCACAATCATTCTTAAACAATTCATAACTTCCAACACCATATACATGACCATCCATCCACACCTAACCAATAAAATTCCATCAAATAATCACCTTTCAATCTCTACAATGGTTATGTATCAAATAATCACCTTCCAATCAGCATACCATAAGTTCCAATACTTAATTCATCCTCATATTCCCATAATATATGTAAGTCTAAAGGTGTAGGATTACCTTTTGAAAGAAATCTTGCAAAACCCTCCTTTGAGTTCTTGAAGAAATTACTTAAAGATCTATGTATTGTATGGAGAATTGAGTTAGTTTTAGGGTGGAATAGATGGAATGAAACACCAAATTAGTAGGAGTTACTCACCTTGAAGACGAGGTCCTGAGAGAGTGGAGGAATACCCCAAAGTTCGGCCGAGAGAAATGGGGAAAAATAAACCCCGAAATGAGTATATAATATTTTGGGTGCCACAGATGGCGTGGAGCTCTGCCTATAGCGCTATTTCCAAAACTCAAAACAAATTCCACCGCTAGGGCTAGCGCCCCATGCTGCCTTGGGCGCTAGCGATGAGAGATCTTTTCTATTTCGCCCGCAAATGGGCATAACTTTATCATTCGATGTCTGAATTCGACGATTCTTTTTTGCTATGGCTCCGTAATTTCAATACGGATAATGCTTCAAACAAAACTGAATTTGGAGCTCATTTTCTTAATATGATACTACTTATTATTTAAGAAACAACGTCGAAACATCCTAGAAATATCCAAATCAAATTCCGTTAAACCCTCTGAAATCCACCCGAGGCCCTCGGGACCTCCACCAAATATACTAACAAGTCCTAATACATCATATGAACTTAGTCGATGCCTCAAATCACATCAAACAACACAAAAAGCACGAATCACACCCCAATTGAAACTTAAATTAAACTATCGAATTCCAACTTCTACATTCAATGCAGAAACCTATCAAATCATGTCCGATTGACTTCTAATTTTGCACACAAGTCATAAATGATGTAATGAAGCTATTCAAATTTCATGAATCAAAATTCAAGTCTGGTAACATCAAGGTCAACTCTCGGTCAAACTTATGAATATTCCAAAACTTCAACTTTCCAATTCATCCCAAGTAACTTCTGCCCCGCTTACAAACCTCCTTGATATGTTCCGAAACACTTTTCATGTCAAAATAATGTGGTTCCACCCTATAGGTATCCTTTAATTACTCGAATTCCTTATTCCCAAATACCGTTGTCACACTTTAAAATCTTAAATCATTATAAAATTTGATGGGGCCTTACATTCTCCCCCGCTTAAGATCATTCGTCCTCGAAAGAGGGGTAGAGTCCGTCCCCAAACATTTAACATAACTCGTTTCTTCTTCTACACATCTTAAACTCCCAAATTTGACTAGCTCCCAAATATTTCAGGAATTTCGGCAGAGTCTCCTCTGCAATTGGGCTTATCCACATGTCAGAGAATCCCAGAAACCAATTCTAACAACATATCTACAACTCAACAAAGCATCACAGTATATATCAACAACATTAATCTCAGCGTTACTGGCACTGCATTATGAAAATGATATCTGGACATGAACTACACATTTTTAAATCATAACGTCTAGAAAGTACCTTTCAAATCAAAACCAATTGTTATACAATCAAGAGAAAATATTTTCTTTCCACAACACTTTCGTCCTTCAAGGTGACCTTCTCCACTCACAGACTTCGCGATAACACACAACGGAGGAAATCTCAACTTCCGAACTTGTCTAACAAGGATGGCAAATAGATACCCCTCATAATCCAATTATCCATTAACTTCACCTTCACTAGCTTTCATCGGAACGATAGACAAAGGATTTACAACTACCTCCTTAGACATAGACACATGAAACACCGGGTACATGGAGGACAATGATGGGGAAATATCATACTCATAGTTCGTCATATTTCCTTCAAGATTTCATAAGGCCTGATGTTACTACACATACTTTACCTTTATTAGCAATTCACATAATATCTTCATGGAAAAAATCCTGAGAATAACCTGTTCACTTTCTTCAACTTTAAATCTCTACTCCGAACACCCAAACTAAACCTTTGGGCGACCTTCAACAATTACTCTAAGATGTGCTAGCATGAATATGACCATAAAATTTCCTACTCAATATGTTTATCATGGGATAATGCTTCTTCTTTTACCTGTTTCTGCCATAATAACTCTCAAACTGCAATACCAGGCCACATCATGGGCAATTACAATACTAGGAACAAAGTGAGTTACTCAGTGGGGCATGATCTAGGTGGACATCAAAGTCATACTGAGATGGGCAAACAAAAAGATCTTCTTGTGACGAATTTGTAAAAATTTCAAATTTCTCAGAAACTTTATGCGAACAAGTGACCCCTTTCAATTGACAGGTACATATATAATAGGTGCTGAGATATGCTCTCATGTTACTAGATAGTGAAAAGGATTCATGATAATATTCACAAAGGAGTAAAGTGACTGTTCCAACCATAGGAGCCACATACACCGGAGAGAAAAAGAGTGGCTCAAGAAGGATCTCAACACTAGGCCGCTATACATTGGATTTGATACCACATAGGTAAACTTTATGACGGTGCATGCATAAGCACAAGTGAGCACATATTATCCATTTGAATCAAAAGGTTCTGTAAGAAATTCATTAGGTATAGTCCCTTGTTGAGAATTTAGGGAAGCAGTGGGAAGCATTAACCTAGGGTTATAACTCATTCCAAGGAAATCATTATATAACTCAATTCCTCAGAGGTTGTAAATAAGAGAATTTGTGATATAGTGGCTTCATGAATAATGCCTCTCGTTTAGAAAGTAAGTACATGCAATGTTTAGTGATTCAGCGTCTTATTAAGACCGTGCTTATGAAGGCTCTTAAATATGGATGTACATATACGACAAGGAAAAATTATGTGTGTTCATAATGATGTACTAAGGAGTGACTTACTCGATGACTTTAGGTTGACGGGACAGTACCTTAACTGATGCCCTTTGAATCCACATCCATAACATACATTGGTACCTTAGTGACATACCCCCGAATGACATCTCCTACATTTCACGCAACGGATATGAGGTCAGCTAAGCTGACTCGCCCCACTAACCTGACTTTTACCCTTTTGCATACATTATAAACATCCCCCTTATCCTTTCTCCAAGCCTTCATGGTAGGAGTAACAATATCTGTAGCGGTTTATTGTGTGGGCCTTCGGAATTTCCCAAGCCAGCCACCCCTAACATGCGCTTGAGCATACTCACAACACGACGCCGAATGTTCCTTCCCACATGTCGGGCAGACCGGGATGGGTGTACCCAACCTAGGGAATTTGATCTTCTCGTGCCCCCTCTTTCCACAACCATAACGTATTTCAAGAGTCATCCAACATGAACCTGAGTGGCGCTTCTTGCAAACCAAAAAATCTGGCTCATTAGTACCAACAACTCTTTTTCATTTCTCAAATACACTCACCACACGATCCGTTGGTGCGGTGACATTGGCAGGAACAATGACACTTCCTCTATTAACAAGTTCTTCCAACCCCTCCATGGCTCAACACATTCTCCCAACGAACTCTTGTGCAATCTCCTCCTAATTCAATGGCGCAGTCATTCCCTCCTCGCTATCTGGAACTCATAAAGGGTGAAATTCCTAAATACCCAAGTAGCCTCTTAATTATAGATGTGGTCGACAATACACCGATAAGAAGGACTCTACTAGACACAACTCCGAGACATCTTAGGACACTTTAAAACCTTAGGCTCCGATACCAAGTTTGTCACGCCCTGAACTCGGGGAGCGCGACTGGCGCTCAACCGAACGAACCCGGCCAAGCAAGCCTGCTAGATTTCCTTCTACCCAGACTCATCCATGAATAAAGAGGAGATGCACTCCATTAATCAAACACTAAAAAGATTTTAGTAACAACTCTCATTTCATTTCCATTAGCAGCTTCATTCATAATTTCCTAAATATTACAAGTTTATAGATATAATGAAAAATATGTTTTCCAAATACCAACATTTCTAGTTCAATTCCCCATATCAAACACCACCCACAACCTATCTACGGAGCCTCTATGTACAACTGAATAGTAATATGAAAATGCCAACAATAAGGCCCCAGCTATACCTCAAAACACAAAGTACAACATCAAATGATATCAGGCCCGGAATAGACTAGGGCTCACCAAAACCAGCTAAACAGGGAGTAATTACTAACGAGGACCAAAGTTGCCCACTGATGAACTATCTAAATCCATTCAAGATGCAGCGCCCCCGCGAAAAGGGACGTTAGTACATATCGAATAGTACTAGTAAGCGAAGCTAAATGTCCTCTTTCAAAATAGAATGCCCATACAAGAAAGGGAAAATCATAGAAACAACAAGTCACAATCAACCATATCCAAATGCCCTATTAAAACATAACAATTTTAAAAATACAAAATTTATATATATTTTTGGCTGGGAGATCATTAGAACCGATATACCACCGTATTTTTTTATCACGGAATCTGATAATGCCCAATCGGCTAGGCCATCTCCCCACAAAAAAGGTGTCTTGACATGTGATGCAAAAAAAATGGTGTTACCGAGAGTAGTACCACCATGTGTGCAACATAGCGTCCAATCTCCATCCGATCAGCTAGGCCGCCTTCCCACATATGCCGTGTGAGTCGACTTTTCCAATTCACAACTATTATCAGTTTCATCCCAATTAAGGGGAATAACATCAATCCATCAATCACATCTCAAGTAAGGGGAATAATCACGATCCACCCCTACACTGGCACGTGTAGTTTCGGGTATGGGCCTTATGACCCACCCTTCCTCAGTTTGCTAATGATACTCCCTAAAATATTTTTTGTTTGCAAACAAGGGAAACAAAAGAACAAATATAATTTCCTCATCAACTTTCATATTGTATAAATCTCCATTAGTATTTTCAATCAACCACAACAACAATATTTCCTTGGCTCTTTTGGCCATTGACAAGATTCTTTATTCATGGCATGGTGGTCGTATTTCATATTCCACACTTCATACTTTCCCTTCCATGGATCATCATCATAAATATCAACATATATATTTTTCCGAAAATCACAACTATAAGTTCATTAGAAATAAGACTTTAAACACAATAGATTTCTTTCCAAGAAATAGAGTAAAATGATTGGCAATTGAAGCGCGTGTTAAAATCATAAACAAGTAACATACTATTTATTCTTGAAATATTTTTCCCCAAAAAGGGCAATACACAATTTCCACTCACGAATATGTGAGAAGGCAAAACACATCGAAAATACTTACAAAGCATAGAGTTAAAACAGCCACATATGGGCATCACTTTGAGTACATAAGCTTTTAGGCAATTCTATTTTTGAAATAATTTTGGAACAGTTGAATCAAAGCTCATTTCATAATCTTTCTCACATCATCTCATTTCATTGGCACCACTAGCCACAAGTATAATTTCCATTCTTGGCACGGTGGCCACACTTTATATCACCAACTCACTTCTTTCACTTTCAAGCATCTTTATAAAATATCAACAACAAGGCATTTCCAAGCAAGACTTTAGGTACACATATGAGCAATTTAAGAGTCTTAAGCATATCGATTTTCTCAAACAATTTGGCATACTAGCTTTCATTTTGAACGCGACTCAAAGCCATAACATTTTAATACACAACCCATACTTTGAACATATATCTTTCGACATAAGGCTCATTCGGAATAGTCAAGTTTATAAGAAATAGCTCGGAACATAGGAATTAGGAACTTGAGCCAACAATACTTGAAACTTACAGGAACATTATGGAATTTGATTCTAAGAGAGAAGTTTATCCAACAATTCTGAAATTTGCAACTTAATGATACTACAATGATCCACTACACTAAGAAACTTCAATCTACAATAACAACATCTAATGGGAACAACATTAGTAAGAAATCCCATAGTTTAGGCCATTTAGGCATTTTGTCAAACACCTAGTAAGCATGAATCTCTACATCTCTTAACCATCGAATTAGTTCATCCAACTACTACCAATTACCAAAAATTTATCCCACGATCATTCTTAAACAATTCATAACTTCGAACATCACATACATGACCATCCATCCACACCCAACCAACAAAATTTCATCAAATAATCACCTTTCAATCTCTAAAATGGTTATATATCTAAATTGGGAACTCGTGGCTTCCAATCACCATACCATAAGTTCCAATACTTAATTCATACTCATATTCCCATAATATGTGTAATTCTAAGGGTGTAGGATTACCTTTTGGAAGAAATCTTGCAAAACCCTCCTTTGAGTTCTTGAAGAAATTACTTGAAGATCTATGTATTGTATGGAGGATTGAGTTAGTTTTAGGGTGGAATTGATGGAATGAAACACCAAATTAGTAGGAGTTACTCACCTTGAAGACGGGGGGAGTTGGAGGTCTTGAGAGAGTGGAGGAATACCCCAAAGTTCGGCCAAGAGAAATGCGGAAAAATAAGCCCCGAAATGAGTATATAATATTTTGGGCACCACAGGCGGCGTGGGGCGCTGTCTGTGGCGCTATTTCCAAAACCCAAAAGAAATTCCAGCGCTAGGGCTAGCGCCCCATGCTACCTTGGGCGCTAGCGACGAGAGATGTTTTCTATTTCGCCCAAAAATGGGCATAACTTTATCATACGATGTCCGAATTCGACGATTCTTTTTGCTATGGCTCCGTAATTTCAATACGGATAATGATTCAAAAAAACTGAATTTGGAGCTCATTTTCTTAATATGATACCACTTATGCTTGAAGAAACAACGTCGAGAAATCCTTGAAATATCAAAATTAAATTCTGTTAACCATCCGAAAATCACTCGAGGCACTCGGGACCTCCACCAAATATACCAAAAAATCCTAAAACATCATATGAACTTAGTAGATGCCTCAAATCACATCAAACAACACAAAAAGCATGAATCACACCCTAATTGAAGCTTAAATTAAACTATTGAATTCCAACTTCTACATTCGATGCGGAAACCTATCAAATCAAGTCCGATTGACTTCTAATTTTGCACACAAGTCATTAATGACATAATGAAGCAATTCAAATTTCCTGAATCAAAATCCAAGTCTGGTAACATCAAGTTCAACTCTCGGTCAAACTTATGAATATTTCAAAACTTCAACTTTCCAACTCATTCCAAGTAACTGCTCCCCCGCTTACAAACTTCCTTGATATGTTCCAGAACACTTTTCATGTCAAAATAATGTGATTCCACCCCATAGGTCTCCTTTAATTACTCGAATTGTTATTCCCAAATACCGCTGTCACACTTTAAATCTTAAATCATTAGAAAATTTTAACGGAGCCTTACAAAGGAAAGTTGAGCCCGATGTTTTTTGGCCCGTCTGAGAGATCTCAGAAAGAGTTGGGGGTTGCTTATAGGATTGCATTGCCTCCTAGCCTAGCAATGGTACATCTGGTATTTTAGATGTCCAGGCTTTAGAAGTACCATGAAGATAGTCACATGTTTTAGACTTTTGCACGGTGCAGCTTGGTGAGAATTTGACCTATGAAAAAGAGCCGATGGCTTTTCTATACTGGCAGGTTCGGAAGATGAGATCTAAGATATCTTCTATGAAGGTGCGTTGGAGAGTTCAACCGATTGAGGAGGCTACTAGGGAGTCCGAGCCCGATATGAGGAGTAGGTACTCACACCTTATTGCCAGTCCAGGTACATATCTATGTTCGTTCGAGGATGAATGTTTCTTTTGGAGGTGGAGAATGTAACGACCTAATGGGCCGTTTTGAGAACTAGCTCCCTTTTCTATATTTTGAAATTTTCACAGCTCAATTTGATAATTTATGACTTACTTGGGTGGTCCGTCTCGACTTCTGGAATGTGTGTATTTGAAATTCTGAAGAACATGTAATTTTTTTACATTAAAATGACTAGAGTTGACCACGGTCAATATTTTTGGTAAAGGACCTTGAATTGGTATTTTGATGATTCTAGTAGGTTGTATGATGATTTTGGACTTGTACGCACATTTGTTTGGGGTCCCAGGTGACTCGAGACAATTTCAACGCTTTATGTGAAAAATTCAAAAATTGAGTTTAAACTTTGAATATCCTGAGTTTTAATGATCGATTCTTGATATTTGATGTTATTTCGATGATTTGACCTTGTGAGTGATACTATATGATATTATTACACTTGTGTAGATGTTAAATTGGATTCCGAGGGGATCGGGTGAGTTTCGGATGTGTTGCGGATGGATTTGAAATAGTTGAGAATCCGCTGGAGTGCATGATCTGTAGGTCTCACATTTGCGCGAACCTGTTCGCAAATGCGAGCCTCGCATTTGCGATGTCAGGCTCACAATTTCAAAGTGAGACTGGGAGCTAGGTTTTCGTTTTTTATGAAAAATAGGTCGCATTTACGATCAGGAGGGACTTCGCATTTTGCGACATTGGTGGGCTAGGCACTGATTCACTTTTGCAAATATCGCAATTGCGATATCAGCAGCTAGATAAAATATTGGAGTTTCTGGACTTAGCTCATTTTACACCATATTTTAACCCTAAACTCCATAGAGGCGATTTGTGGAAAGCAATTTCTTCTCAAATTCATAGGTTAGTTATCTTAACTTGTTTTTGTTCAATTTCAATTACCTTGTTATGAATTCCATCATCAAATCTAGGATTCTTAGAGTGGAAATGTGTGGTTTTGGGTAGAATTTAGAGATTTTATAAAATTGAGATTTAGACCTCAAATTGAGGTCAAATTTCAAATTAAATAACGTACTTGGGCTCGGGGTAAATGGGTGATCGGGATTTGGTCTTAATTTCGGATTTCAACCACGTGGGTCCAGATTAACTTTTTATTGACTTTTTCAATTATATTAAAGATTGAAAATTTTTCATTTTGAGGGTAGTTTCTAAAGCTTGTTTTCACTTTTTTGAACAATAATTGACTATATTCGATTGGTTTGGAGGCTTGTTCTAAAAGAAAAGCCGTGTTGGATTGTTGATTGTGATTCGGAAAGAGATAAGTATCTTGGTTAACCTTGATTTGAGGGAAATAGGGTATAATCAAGTCTATTTGCTATGTCATCTATGTATTGGAGATAGTGTATATGCAAGGTGACGGGTGTATATGCATTGGCTATGGGATAAGCATGAGGGTAGAATTAGCCTTATTTGTGCTGTGTTATTTGTGTATTATGTATTGTTTCTTCCATGCTTTAGATAGATTTTGTAATTCTTTAATTTCTCGTATTCATATTATTTCCTATGTTGAGATTATCGAGATACAAGATATTGAGATCGTTGAATTGTTGATTGGTTGTTGGTACTAATTGTTGAAAGATTCTCATATGACGGATTATGTTTAAATACTATTGTTGATGTTGAATTTTCTTCCTACATTATTTGGTAATGTGTTGTATGTGATTGCTTAGTGAGGAAGAGTGAAATTCATAAAGGTTGTTGTTGTGCTTGTGAGGAAGAATTACGGGCGTTGCCGTGCTTGTGAGGAAGAGTAATTGTGCACGAAGGATATTTTTGTGCCTTATTTATATATTGAAATTATTGCTTGAGTGAACATGAGGATACACACAAAGAGTATTTCTATGCCTGTTATCATTTTATAATGTGAGAATGAGAGTAAAGCACAAATACTGATGCCGCGCAATTATTTTTACATTATAATATGAGGATGAGATTGAAAGGATGAAGGGTGATTCCATGCAATTTTTTTGATTTCATTACTCTTTACCCTTGATATTCGGAACGTGGACTTGACTTTGTAGTTTCGTTATTCCCTTTTGAAAGAGGCTTACTCAGTGACACTTTATTCTATGTTTCCATTTTATGCCCCTTTATTTGTGTACTTGTTATCCCTTTCACTTGTCATTATTTCGTTGTTATATTTGATACTCTATCTGTTATTTCGTTATTTCTTGATATAGAACTGCACAGGTTTATTGTAGGTATCTTGTCTTAGCCTCGTTTCTGCCTCGTCGGGATTAGACTTGACACTTACTAAGTATATTGGGTTTGTTATACTTCTATTACACTTTTGCACTTCTTATGCAGATACGGATATTGGTACCAGCGGAGTCACGAGAGGTGCTTAGCAGATACCGGGTAGGTGATTCGAGGTAGAGCTGCATTATGTTCGCAGACCTTGAGTCATCTTGTTATTTCTATTGTACTGCTTTCATTTTTCGGACAGTGTTATATTTCTTTAGAACAGTGTATGCAGTAAACTCTAGAAACTAATGTACTTGTGACTCCGCATCTTGATATGGTTTGAGTCAGGTGTTGGTTTTAGACTTATTATACTTATTTCTTTTACGCTATTTTATTATCCTGCTGTAAGTCATTTATTGCAGTTCTTTTGTATTTTATTGTTGCGTGTTATCTTGCCTAACCAGCGATGTTAGGCGCCATCGTGACTTAGATTGATTGGAATAACACCTAGAAACACCTATTGATAGAACAGTTTTAATTATCCTTATGAGAAATTCTTAGTCATAACCAAGTGACAAACGGTGCTATTAAAACCTCTGGGCAGAGGAGCCAAGACAGTATTTTATCCCAAACTGTGACAACCACACAAATCTTTCTAAGACAAGATCATAGATCATCTTCTATATCCAATAAAGTTCATGAATACAAGATTACTAGTACTACTTTATCTCACAAATGATCATTTTTTAACATTAGTTCATCTTTTTCTTTCACTACCGACCAACAAACAAACAAACAAACGAAGAAAAACAAGCATGCAAGAAATATTTCTAAGAAGTTAAGACTCTATGAATTACATTAAGGAATTGTTCATGAGCAGTGAGCTGAGGGAAATGGCCTCGAGTGTTGATGATCTCGACCGTTGATTCTCCCTTGATGTTGGTGTGCATGAAGGTAGCAACTGAATTCGGAACAGCAAAATCAATCTTGCTCTGAATTATGGTACACGGGGTGACAACCTTTTCAAGAATGCCTCGATAATCACTGAGAAAAACTGTTTTTGCCAAAGGCAATGCAACTTCAGCTCCCATTCTTTTCAAACATTTCTCGAATTTCTCAACAGAGGGAGGATCACTTGGATCCACAGCTATACGAGCAAAGCCTGAACTCCAATCGCCGTAGTTCTCCTCAATGTTTTGAAACATCTGCTCCATATCTGCTATTTCAAAACCTCCTACATAATCTTCCAAGTTAATGAACCTGTACGGCCAGGAAAAAGAAAAAATGAAGTTGTTAGGCTAGATTATTTTGAAGACACACAACGACCAAACAACAGGTGTATAAAAGGATAAACTGTATCTTTCGACAGTTTCGACCTATTAATTTACAGAAGATGATAAATATTTGCAAGAAAAGTTTAACTTTTTCGATACGGTCTAACTCTGGTGATGAACAGTGGATGGAGGATGCAGTCTTTGGTCAGTGGATTCAATTGATACAAAAGTTATATACATGTGAAAAATCACTACTCCTTCCCTTTTTATTTTAGACGAAGTAGTTTGACTCGGCACGAAATTTAAAAAAAAAAAGACTTTTAGAATTTGTAATCTTAAAAGTTTAAGGGATAAAAGCTTGTGGGGCCATGATATTTGGGTGGTTATAAAGCTTTTCATTAAGGGTAAAATGAGTAAAATAAAGAGTTTAAAGTTAAATTATTTTCAAATTTAAAAATGTATCATTTATTTTGGAATAGACTAAAAAGGAAAGTTTTTCATCTAATTTGAACAGAGGGAGTAAACTTTTTAATAAATATGAAAATTTTGAACTTATAATTTCAAAAGTATAATGATTTTCGGTGTGAAAAGCCATAAAAAATTGAATCCATCAAGTTTAAATTCTGAATATGCTATCTGAAGTTTTCTTAACTAAAACATAAAACTAGAAAAAGGAAGGTTTGCGGTGGTGATCATTCTACTCGTTAGTTGTTACCACTATTAATAGTACTTCCTTTTACCTTTACAAGAAATTAACTATTTGAGGAAGTTATCAACGTTTGATCACTACCTGGAAGATAATGGTTTTGTGTAGGACTAATATCATTGATTAGTACACATAGTAATAATTAGAATAAACTTAGTAGGTGTTTGGACATAAAATTTGCAAAATTTCGAAAATAGTAAAAAAAAAAATTTCAAATAAAAATTGTATTTGAAAATTACAGTTGTGTTTGGACATGAATATAATTTTTGGGCTTCTTTTAATGTTTTGTAAGTGATTTAAAGTTAAAATTTTGAAAAATAGTTTCTTTGAGTTATTTAAATTTTTTTTTAAATTTCAAAATTTATCTTCAAGTGAAAATTAAAATTTTTATCCAAACATTAATTTCAGAAAAATGAAAATATTTCGAAAAAAAGAAATATTATTTCTTAATGGTGACTCATAGAGCTCTTATTTCCTTTACTAGGCAACATCAGAACCCAAACTAAGCAGAAATATACAGAGAAAGAAACATAAACATATACAGGCATGTCGGTAAAATGAGCACCTAAATTAATCTCTGTTCGACTTCTGATAATTTAATGGAGGATAGTCAAAATTATTTAAGACAATAAAATAATTAAGTAAATAAAAATATGCTCCTTTAGTGGTTTAAACTTTTAAATAAAGTAATCATACAAGTCAACATGGTATAAGAGCATACAAGAGTGTTAAATTCGACTATTACCCCACCTAAAAGAAAGAAAATATTTCGACCAAATAAAAAAAGCGAGTTATAGATAAAAATATAATTAAGTAATTAATTTAAAGTGAGTTGAAAAACAAAAAATAAATTAAAAGTAGTGTTCTCAAACAGGAAATAACCTGGGAGAAGATGCAACAAGGATGAGCCTGTTGAAGAGATTCGGTCTTTTGATAGAAGCAATGCAACCAATGATGCCAGACATGGAGTGACCCGCAAAAATTGAAGAATCCAACTTCATTTCATCCGCGAGAGCTATTAAGTCATCAGCAAAAGCTTCATAGGAGGAGTATTTCTCAGGGTCAAAAAGTCTTTGATCTTTAACGGCACCAGAAAAGCTCCAGTCGAAGAGGAGAATCTGGTAATTAGACATGAGTTTGGGCAATATTTTATCCCAAACAGACTGGTCTCCTCCATACCCATGTGCCAGAATTATCGTTTCTTTTCCTGACCCTACTATTCTTGCTTTCATCTTTGTGCTATGCAATATCACCATCTTTTCTTTTATCTGCTTCTAGTCTAGTAGGAAAAAGAAAACAGAACAAGTTTATTGGCTTTATTTTGTGTAGTCTGTGGCTACAGTTATATAGGAAAGGAGGAGGTTTATTGATATTATTTTAACTGCTAATGTCAATATCAAGAGAAAACCATCTTTAGATTTAATATAGAGTTATCTTTTGCCGGCTCTTTGATATGGACAACGATTCGATTATAAGCGATTAGTTGTAAAATATAATGTACAAAATGACATTTCTTTATATAATGGTTGGTTTAAATATAGGAAAACATACAGGCTGATGTTGCTAACAGGTTCGCCTGAAATCTAGTAATATCGAAAAAAAATCAGATCTTATATATATATATATATATATATATATATATATATATATATATATATATATATATATATAAAGAAAATCTACTTATATTTATAAATATTGAATAATAAATTTATTTATTATTATTTATTAATTCGAGATCGTTATAGAAAGTAATAATACTCAAATTCTGGATCCGTTAAGTTGAAGTAACGTAAGTAGTAGGTAAATATCACATTACAGCTGATGTACAAAATGACATTCTGTATATAATGGTAGGAAAATAAAAATAAAAAGAAACATATAGTCTGAATGTTTATTATGTGGAAATATACGCAAGTGCGACCTTGTTATGAACTGATTTGTTTAGTTAATTACCACATCAGCTTTTTGGCCTTTGGTGGACAAAGAATATCATATAACCTTTTAAAAAAACCTTAATTAAGGGGAGAAAAAAAAAAGGCTAAATTAATTAAGATGAATGGTGACGAGGGAAATCAGCATGTACTTTTTGGTATCTTGTTGGAATTGTTACCAAAAGAAGAGAAAAAATGATAGTACTAAATTGTAGCCAATCAAAACAGAGTTATATATAGTACTACTCTCCATATTTGTTTGATGCATTTTGAGTTTTGTGAGTCAAATAAGTGTTTCTTTTACCATAATTTTTTAATTTTCCTTATAAATATTTTAAATTATTAATTATTGTGATTTAGAGCCCGTTTGGATTGGCTTATTTTAAGTATTTTTCCAAAATAGCTTTTAAGTCATTTTGTAGTGTTTGGATAAAGTAAAAAAGTGCTTTTAAGCACTTGTTTTTAAGCTAAAATGACAAAAACAAGCCAATAATCAAAAGCTAGAATTCTTAATTATAGCTTATGCTTAAAAGTCAGTTGGCCCATCCAAACAAGCTCTTATAGTATTTTTATATAGTTTTTAAATATATAAATTTTATTTTAAAAAAATTAAAAAATTCTATTTTTCAATTTGCGATCAAAATCGAAAAATTTGACTCTCAGAATTTGAAATACATCAAACAAATTGGGATAGGAGAAGCACTACATTTGGCACAATTCAGTTATCTTATTTGCTTATCAACAATCAACCTAATCAATTTGCGGAGTTATTAAAAACATAATTACTTGTTTTAGGGTGATCAAAGCGATGAGCTCAGCATGCATTGGATTAGTAGAGGCGAGGAGAGGAGAGGGCAAGGAGTTGTCAATCTCGCCGGCCACCATTCAAGCTATAACTAGGGTTTGGAATTGGAATTAAATGGAAGAGAGGTTCTTTTTTTCTTTTTTAGGTCAGAAATGGAAGTGAAAGTTAGCTTTGACATGACTACTAGAAGATGGTAAGAATGGAAGATGAGATTTTAATTTATGAGGCTGTTGTGATCATTTATTGATCTTTTAGTTTCTGTTGAAAATTTGCAGGACCAATAAATTTTTGTAGGCTGCCACAGCCTCAATATATACGTGAGAAATATGTGTCTCTGCTCTTCATTTTTTCCATTTCATTAGATTTTAATTTTTTATTTTTAAGTACAGAAAAGAAGAAGAAAATATTTATATTTTTGTGGGTAACTAATGGCTTACCCACAAATAATAGTGGCAATATATACCAGTATAATTTGAGAAATAAGGAAGGTGCCAACTACCCCAAAAAAAAAATTTTGTGATTGAGAATTATATTTGTTTATCCTCAAAATCGAATAACAATTGAATTTATAAGTGATTTTAAGGATACATGGATTAATTTGACAAAAAACGATAGATTGAACAATAAGTAAAGTAAATAATAATAAAGTAAATTCAAACAGTGTGACTTGAACAGTTATAGCCTTGATAAATAGACCTCACTTGAATAGAATATGATCCAAATAATGTCAAATACAGAAGAACAGTAGCTTGCAGAATAAAAATAATATTATAATACTTTTGGGATGCGTGTTACAGTGTACTTTACAAATAATCAGACCCCCTTTATATCGTAGGGGAGTCCTACTTTAGGTACAACTCTATATAAGGTAAAAAATCTCATGGTTTGCAAATTAAGCGGTTTCATTGATACGTGCCGAGATTCCCTCCGTGATGCGCGATCGTTTACGAATATTTTGGCCTATCGTTATTTTGGTTAGATGATGTTCTCTCGAGCTAATTCAGAGTCGGAGTCAGTTCCGGAGTCACGGACTCGGTAATCTTTGAAGGTGCATGTTTTAACCTCGTACCTAGGTTCAATGGAACCTGGGGTCGATCTTCAATACATTACGTTTCGGTTCTGATCCGTCATGCAATAAATGAGCTCGAGTTCGGCTATATATAGATAGTCCCCTCGTTTTTCGGAGTGTAAACGACGAGAAACAATATGAGCCCCTGATCCTGATCTCGATACTTCGCTTCAGAAACGACAAATATAGACGAAACATCTTGTCAGTAACATCTTAATGGCATTAAATGTTCGTCAGTCGTTGGTCGGCTGCTATAGACTTTGAACTATCGTTGAATACTATATATACTCCATCCTTCATCCATTCAAACTTTACATTTAATCCTCTTCTACCCTTGTTCTTTAAAAAATATTTGCATTCTCTAACACTTGTACTAGATTTTTGAGGTTTTTGCAAGAATCTTCGCTTGTCTTCATTCCAAAACATTAGCATAACCTTTTAACTTCCTCATCTTTATCTCTATTCAGAAAATAATGGCGAAAACTTCTATGACAGTTCCACAAAAAAGAAACCGCCTCTAATCACGGCTAGCCGGCGAGGAAACAGTGGCGGAACCTCACCCTTAAGTGTTTGTTCTTGGTGGGTGCTCGACTGGTGTTGATTTCAAGGTTGAAAAGACTTCCTCAATACCGGGTTGATGCGAGCCGTTCTCGAGATATATATGGTCGATCACTGACGGTCTCCACTCCAAGGTCAAAGAGGATTGCAACTGGGTTGATAAACACGTAGTGGTGTCCACACCCGAGGAAGCGATTACTACCCACGTGGAGGATTTTTTAAGTTTTTATACTTATCCCTTCACGTTGGGCCCCTTGGACTCGGTCATCATTGCCTTTTGTAAGAGGTTCGAGGTGACCCATGGTCAAATCCATCCCTCTTTCTGGAGGATAGTAATTCTCCTCCGCTTCTTCGTATACAAAATCGAGGGGTGTCCCTTCACCCTCGATCATCTCATGCGCCTGTACAGTCCCCGACTCTATCAAAGGGGATTAACAAAGCTTGCCCGCCGGGCTAGTAAGGCTCCACTCTCGAGTATAGACGAGGATTAGGACCGAGGCTGGTTGGGACGACTCGTTCGTGTGAAGACCTCAGATTTAATCCCGGCCTAGGACATGCCATTTCTTGAGAAATGGAACATGAAACATAAGTATAACTTTTCCTAATAGATTTCGTTTATTGTTTTTTTTCTTTTTCCTCCTTTCTTATCGATGTTTTGTGGTGCAGCTGTTGCTCGAATGCCGAATGTAGTTCCCCGACTCAATAAATGGGTCGAGGACCTCGTGGCACAGAAACCCTATTCCGAGCGCGCGTGGCGCGAACTGTCGAAGGGCCGGCGGGAGGCCCGTTCCCATGGTAATTTTCCTTTTTTTAGTTAATAATATTTGATTTTTTCCTCGTGCCGTTGAGTTCTTATTAGTTCCGCTTTCTTTTGCAGGTCTTCCCAAGGATGTTGCTATGAAGCCTCCATCCAGTGACGACGGTGTGCCTCTCGAGTCCCCTGCTGCAAGGCTGGGTGATGAGAAGAAAAAGAAGAGGGCCCCGAGTTATCCGAGCTCGGAAAGGAAGAAAACAAAAAGAAGTCTGATGCGTAAACCTAAGAGTAGCACCAGTGCTCGGGCGCCCTTTTCGGACTCACTCCACCGGCTCAGGGACGAGTCAGAAGAAGAAGAAGAGAACTTTGAACTGATGGCCCGTGTGCTGTCAGGGCTCGAGGTATGAGGGGCTTCCGAAGAGGTAGAGCTGAAATCGAATTACCTCTACTCAGGAAGGTCGACGAGGGAGCTTTAGCCGAATCATCCGACCCAGAAGGAGGCGAGGCTGCTTTGCCTCGAGATAGGGAGGCCGAAATGAGATCGTAGCCGGTTGTTCCCGGACAGTGGATAGTGCTCCGAAGGTCATACCCGGACTGATAGACCTCTCCGGTTCACCATTATTTACTGAGTCTATGATCGCCGATGCTCAGGAGCCGAAAGAACGACCCAATTAAGAGCCACAAGGGGCGGTAGACTCCTTTCAGAACTTCTTTGATGGTGCAGACTCTACCACTACAGAGGACATCAGCGGGTTGGATGATATACCGGTGCCGAAAAAAGTCCATCATGGGGGACAAATGGACCTGCCTCGAGCAAGAAACTAGCCAACCGGTTTCCAGCCCCGAGTTTGAATCCTGACCGGAAGAAGTCAATCATTATATCCATTCCGAAGGATGCCCGGGCTCTTTCTGCGCCCCTGGGGGTGGCCAGCTACCTTCGGTGCTTCGTAACCGAGGAGGATCATGCAAAGATGAACGAGATGGAAGTGCCTTGTTTATTCAAGGAATCCCAATAGGCATTGAATCGGGTATCCTCGGATACCTCCTAATAATTTCTAGTGTGTACTCAGATTATTTTGTAGAAGATCGTAACTCCTCCTTCTGTGTTTGTAGGCTTCGGTACTCCACCACAAAATGTTCCTCCGATACCGGGAAAAATCGGACCAGTACGAGGCCGAGATTGGAGGGTTCACCAAGAAAGAGATGCTTACAAACTTCTCGGTAAGCAAAGAGAAGGGGAGGCTAAGGGCCTCCGGGCTAAGTTTGAGGTGGCTCGGAAAGAGCATTCCGACCGGGCTGAGCAGCTAAGAAGAATTTTTGAAGTTAGTGACGACGAATCGGTCACGATGACTAATGGTCTAAATCCGCAAGTCCAGTAGAAGATCGATAAGATCGGACAGCTTCGAGAAGAGGTAGATGTGGTAAAGGCTGAGGCCGAAGAATGAAAAAAGAAAATGGACCGCCTTGCCTCAAAAAAGAAGACCACCCGAGCCCAACTGGCTTCGACCGAAGTCTAGCTCCGAGGTATAAAGGAGAAGTCCTTGGTGCAGGCCAAGAAGATCCAGGAGCTCCAGTCCCAGTTGAATTCAGCTATCTCTAATTGAGAAAATCTGGCTACGGAGCTCGAAGCGGCCAAGTCGGAGGCTAAAGTAGTTAAGGCCAATGCCGATGAAATGGTGGCTGTTTATAAGGCTGATGCCGAGGCTGCTCAGGTTTGAGCAAAAGACATCACCGAGCATGCTAAATGGAAATCTTGAAGGGAGACCCTCGAGGAAATCCATGCTTAGGGTTTCGACCTATCAGTTGAGATTGAGAACACCAAGGAGCTCGAAGCTGAGGCTAAAAGGTTGGCTTGTCCCGAGGATGATAATGACTTCGAGATTTTAAGAGAGTCCGAAGGGGGGTGGGGGGAAGATCCCGAGGGTGAAGACGCTGCCCCCGATGAGGACCAGGCCACTTAGGCCATTAGATGTTTTTGTGTTTTTGATTTTTGCATTTTTATTGAGGTCGTTCGGCCTTTAAAAAAAATTTCATCGAGCTGTTTGGCCCTTGTAAAAGGAATTTTATATAAATATATAAGGCTTTATTTCCCTTTCACGGCTTTTGAATTTTTCCATTTTCTTTATTACTTTTATTCACAAAGATCGAAAATTCCTTAGTACGAAATAATTAGGTTATGTTCGAAGATTCAAACAAACCTTGCCTTTACATTATTCTATTTTAAGGTATTTTGGGGGTTCGGTGTTACTGGAAACTTCCTTCCAAAGTAAGTAGTTGAGATTATAGTTCGCCAAGGGTAGCCTTTAGAACCGGTTATGAAAATTTTCTTTTCGAAGGCCTTGTTTTTATTACGGGTGTGGGACGTCTCCGACCCATGTTAATATGGTTGTAGCTTTTTAATTTAGGTGTCACCAGTGGGCTTGCTTTTCCGAGTTATCCGGGCTTGCCTAAGATAACAGTCCCCGAGTGGGGATGACCATGGCCTTTAAAATTTGGGTGTTGCTATAATAGGTCTTATGCCCCTGAGGTCTAATAGCTTGGACCATTCGAGTTTGTTTTCGGACGGCTGTCCCCGAGTGAGAGAGTGATTGTTCGATCTCAGGTTAGAGTGGCCCTTGGGCTCGTTACCTTTAGGGAATCAGAAGCAGGGAATTCCTTAATAAATGTAAATAAGAAATTTTTAAAAGAAAAGATGATTGCAAGGAAGAAACTTCTCTTTATTCTTGTGTAAAACATTCATACATGCGTATATGCTTTATGCTAGGGCTCGAGCAATCTATGCAGACACAGTTCGTTTGATCATTTGGTCCTTACAATAGATCCTACCTATTGAGACCCTTCCACCACAAAGTAATTTCCTTGCTAAGGTCGATATCTGAGGGTAATGCCCCCCAGTATTCGGAGTTGATCATAGAGAGAAGCTTCAGATTGTTAATGTGATCTTCGATACCGATTCGTGATCAGTCTTTGATTCTAAGTTAGCACTATCCATTGTTGCCTCGTTAAGAACCTTGACGGAAAACCCATTTGGGACAAAACCGGTTCAAGGGAAAAAGAGTGCAACGCGTGCTTTCAGACCTAAAACTTTGTACTACTCCTTGTCAGTCACCTGCAAGTGTTAGTCTGAAATATAAATAAAAGAAAATGAATGGGGTCGTACCTTAGCAGTAATATCGTTTTAGGTGAGTTATATTACAATTGCTCGGTAGTTTTTCACTGTTCATTGTTCCGAGCTTGTAGGATCCTTTTCCGGTGATTTCGACGATATGATATTGTCTTTCCCATTTCGGTCCCAACTTTCCACAACAACGATCCATTGCTTTTGGGCCACCAACCGAACAAGGGCAGCTCCGCGCCTTTCATCCAACAGTTCTAAGCTCGTATTCATTGCCTCGTCACTTGATTCCTTTGTTGCATATCGGAATCAGATACTTGGCTCTTTGACTTCGATCGATTAGAGCTTTGGCACCGTAGATCAATGAGAACGGGGTGGCCCCGGTACTGGACTTTGAGGTCGTATGGTATGCCCATAAGACTTCCGGTAGGATTTTCTTCCACCTTCCTTTGGCGTCAGTTAAACTATTTTGAGTTTTTGGAGTATGGTTTTGTTGGTCAATTCCACTTGTTCCCACTAGGGTGATAAGGTGTTGATGAGATCTGTTTGATCTTATGATCCTCGAGAAACTTGGTCACTTTGCTGCCGATAAATTATTTTCGGTTGTCACATACGAGTTCGGATGTCATTGCGAACACACATATGATGTGGTCCTGATGCAGGCCAACCTGATCAAGCTACGTTCATGTCTTGGAAGAAGCTACATTCATCCTATGATTGCACAATAATGGAAGAAGCGGGTAGCATGTTGGATAAGACAAGAAAAGGCGTTGGTTAGACTTGGAGAAGAGCCAAGCGTTCACACTTCTTGTGTTGGACGAAATATTTGTTGATAATGTACATTTGTATTTATGTTGTATTAATGTGTTGCTATGGAAGACATTGACTCTTACTTGGGGGTCCTGCTTGACCATTCTTTTTACTTAGCCAAATTGTGGCCTTTTTGTTAGTTATTTGTTTCCTAGTTGATTTAGGACAAGGCTCATTCTATATAAGCCTAAAGACTTCATTATTTTCAGTACCTAACTTTGATATTCAATACAAAAATCGGCACCAACTTTGCTCCAAACCCGTGTGCTTTGAACTTGTCCAATTTTTGGTGTGATTTCCAAATTGAAATCGTTCCTTTGTTTGATTGAACAGTTTGCAAGACCATCGTTCTCTTGAGGGTTGTTCGTATAGTATAGGTACTCCGTGATGTAAGTAGACTAGTTCCTACTTGTTGTCTTGATAGTTCATTGAGCGTCTTGCTTCTATCCTTTTATCTTGTTTTTCGCATTTTTTATTGCATCAGTTTGTATTAGAGCTAGGAAAGGGTTTGTTCTTACAATCCCAATCCTGTTCTTCGTGCCTTAGTTTTAGGTTCTTTCTTTAGTTTCATTTTTGATTAAAAAAAAAAGAAGAAGATAAAACGTGACAAAAAAGAAAAAGAAAAGAAGTGAAAAACTGAGAATTGTTGTTGATTTGCTAAAACATCTAGGGTTGAAATCTTGAAGTCTTGATTGTTAAAAATCATTCTCGAAATCAATCTTGAAGTTCTTGGTCGTTTAAAAAACCCTTCTTGAAACCCTAGGTTGAAATCTTGAAGCGAATTGAATTGCTAGCTGAATTGTCAATAGTTCTTGGTTGGATTCTTGAAGTTCTTGGACACCAATTTGTTGTTCTTGAAACTGATTCACATTAATATTTCGAGTTCTTGAAGTTCTTGAACGTCAATTTGTAGTTCTTGAAACAATCCACATTAATAATGAAAGGATTCTTGAAGATTCGACCGTTCTTAACAAAGTTGTATTGAATTCTTGAAGTTCCTGGACATCAACTTGTTGTTCTTGAATTTCTTATTAAAAAACATGCAAGAGGCTAGGAGAAGGAGAAGAATAAGAAACCCTAAGCCTAGTCTAAGAAGGAAACAACTCCCAATCCAAAAGGGAGAAGTTTCAAGAAATTGTTTTCCATTGGAATTAAAGAGTAAGTGGCGAAATTCAAAGGGGAGGAGAGAGAAATTTTGGCCTCTCCAAACTAGAGTGGGAAAGTCTCTAAAATTTCCTTATTTCTTGAATTTCCTTACTTCTTTGAATACACTACTTCTAAGTAGTAATTCTTAGGTAATTTTCTACTTAAGTTAATTACTAATTTTTGATCTTGTAGGATCTCATGCTAAAACTCTGAATTTTCACCTTCGTAGTTAATTCTTGGCTTTTTATGCTTACTTTAAAAAGTTGTCCTCCTATAAAGTCACATAAACTCACTCACCCCGAAGAGAACTAGTGAACTTGTGAACATGAAAGGTCGTTGAGGAACTTGATCAATTAGAGGAAGCCATTTTGAGGACAAGTTTGAACGATCCTACCCGAAATATAGAGTGAACCCCAGAATCATCCAAAAGTGAGAGAGGAATTTTACTAATCTTAACACATTCTCTAGTCTTGTTTCTTTTGCAGGTACATGGCTACGGAAGGAGACAAGGTTGTAACTGACATTATTTTTGCCGAGCTCTTAGCTAAAGTAAGGAAAATTAGCGCCCAAATGGAGAATTTTGAAAAATCCGCTAGCAATCAAAAACATGCCGGAGAAGGAACTAGTGATGGTTCCACCATCAGACCCGACCAGTTTGCGGAAGTGGCTCGCCAAAATAAGTTGAGGGACGGAGGTGCTCAAAATGAAAGGACCTTGAGAATTTCCCGGGGTATTATACCACCATTAATGATGCAGGCCAACCTAATCAAGCTATATTCATGCCATCAATGTTGGATAAGAAAAGAAAAGGCGTTGGTTAGCCTCGGAGAAGAGTCAAGCGTTCACACATCTTGTGTTGGACGAAATATTTGTTGATGATGTACATTTGTGTTTACATTGTACTATTGTGCTGCTATGGAAGATATTGACTCTTTCTTGGGGGTCCTGCGTGACCATTCTTTATACTTAGCCAAATTGTGGCCTTTTTGTTAGTTATTTTTTTCCTAGTTGATTTAGGACAAAGCTCATTCTATAAGCCTAAAGATTTCATTATTTTCAGTACCTAACTTTGATATTCAATACAAAAATCGGCAGCAACTTTGCTCCAAACTCGTGTGCTTTGAACTTGTTCAATTTTTGGTATGATTCCAAATTGAACTCGTTCCTTTGTTTGATCGAACAGTTTGCAAGACCATCGTTGTCTTGAGGGTTGTTCGTATAGTATAGGTACTTCGTGACATCATCAAGAAGGTAAGTAGACTAGTTCCTACTTGTTGTCTTGATAGTTCATTGAGCGTCTTGCTTCTATCCTTTTATCTTATTTTCCGCATTTTATATTGCATCAGTTAGAATTGAAGCAGGGACGGAGAAGGGACTAGTGACGGTTCCACCGTCAGACCCGATCAGTTTGCGAAATTGGCTCGCCAAAACAAGCTGAGGGACGGAGGTGCTCAAAATGTGAGGACCTTGGGGATTCCCTGGGGTATTATACCACCATTAATGTCAGCCCAGAGAAACGTAGCACCCGTCAATGACATAAGGGCAGCCCGAGAGGATGATCAACCCGAGTTTGAGGAGTTTGATGATGATGATTTGGGGCAGCAGAATTTGAGGGTAAGGCAATCGAATGGGGGTTGAGACTACATGAGAAGACGTGGTTATGACTGTGGTCCGAGAGGCAGACTTAGAGGTTTTGGTGGAAGGAATTTAGAGCATGAGTTTTGATGAATATGCTGAACATTATGAGGACTTCCAACCGATCCAACCGATCCAAGGTGGCTGAGAAAATGTCCGAGATAATGGTTTGAACAGTGTCAAGGTTACTATCCCTGCTTTCAAAGGAACTAGTGATCCTGACCGATTTTTAGAATGGAAACGTCAAGTTGAGCGGATATTTGAAATAAATGATATGACTGAGGAGAAGAAGGCTACATATTCCATTACTTCTTTCGAGTCCTATGCTTCTACTTGGTGGGAGGCTGAGAAAAGATCCAGAGTTAGACATAACCAGCCTGCACGCATACATGGTTGGAATTGGAGCAAATAATGACCCGTAAGTATGTAAACCCACGGCACAAGCAAGAGCAGTGACGCAGGCTGTATGACTTGAAGCAAGGGTTGAAGTCCATGGAAGAATACTATGATGACTTTGAGAAAATCCGTTTATCACTTGACATGGAAGACGAAGAAGAAGAAGAGGCTATCATCCGGTTCAAGAATGGGTTGAATAATGATATCTCAAATCAGTTGAGGTTACATGCATTTGTTGCTCTTCATGATGTGTTCTTAGCTGCCATTGAAGCTGGAAGGATGATTAAAGAAAGCAGAGCAGCTCGCTATAGAGGGGGTTCCGATTCCACTTTCATACGTCGAAACAAAGAGTGCAAAACACCGAGCACTCGGGGAGCAAGCGAAAGCCGAGAGCTTAAGAAACCAACCCAAACCGCTGCACCTAAACCTGATCCTAAGGGGTCCGGAGGTATTTCTAAAACTCAACTCAACTTGCCTAGTGCATCTTCCTTTCAATGTCATAAATGCAAAGGATATGGACATTTCGCTAAGGATTGTCCTACACGGAGGACTATGCTAATTCTTGATGATGGTAATGTGTGTGAGATACAAATTGAAGAGGAGATTGAGGAAGATAAGGGACGGAATTGGTTGAGTGCAGCGAAGAGGAGTTGGAAGATGAGGGAGTGAATATGTTCTTAGTGGTGCGTAGGAACTTGAGTACTATGAGCTTAAAGGAGGAAGGAGATGTGCAGCGTCAGAACTTGTTTCATGCTAGATGTAGGGTGAAGGGAAAGGTGTGCTCGATGATAATTGATTCAGGTAGTTGCACTAATGTACTGAGCCACACGTTAGTGACTCAACTTGATATACCTACGATGAAACATCCCCATCCCTATCGGTTGTAGTGGTTAAGCGAATGTGGTGAGTTGAAGGTGGTAAAGCAGTCACTTATTAAGTTCAAGGTGGGAGCTTATCAAGATGAAATCTTGTGCGATGTAGTGCCTATGCAGGCATGCCGTTTACTGTTGGGCATGCCTTGGCAGTTTGATAGGTGTGTTGATCATGATGGAAAGGCTAAAACTTATACGACCAAGTTGGAGGACAAGAGTTATGTACTTAAGCCCTTGACATCTAAACAGGTTAGTGATGATTACAAGCGTATGCGGGAGCTGAAAGAGGCAGCTAGAGCTGAGGCTCCAATAGAGACCAAAACCGATGCCGTGAACCCTGCTAGCACATTAACCCTGCCAGGTAATGTTTGTGTTATGATGCAACCAGGTGAGTATTTGCGAGGTAATGATCATTCTAAACTATTAATTTGCCTAGTTCATAAGGGTGTTTACTTGAGTTCTAATGATGAAGTTTCTACTAACGTTCACTCCATGCCTAGTGCTGTTGATTATGTTTTGTAGGAATATGTGGACATGTTTGCCACGCGAGGAGTTGGTCTATTCCTAGTGTTGCAGGAGATCAATAATAACGCCTATGCTATAGACCTAACTGGTGAGTATAGTGTTTCTAAGACATTCAACGTTTCTGACTTAACTCCTTGTGTTGCAGGTAGTGCCGCTTTGAAAGATGAAGATGGTTCGATTTTGAGGATGAAATCTTCTCAAGAAGGGGAGAATGATGCAGGCCAACCTGATCAAGCTATATTCATGTCTTGGAAGAAGCTATATTCATGCAATGATTGCACAATGATGAAAGAAGCGGGTAGCATGTCGGATAAGACAAGAAAAGGCGTTGGTTAGCCTTGGAGAAGAGCCAAACGTTCACACATCTTGTGTTGAACGAAGTATTTGTTGATAATGTACATTTGTGTTTACGTTATATTATTGTGTTGCTATGGAAGACATTGACTCTTACTTGGGGGTCCTGCGTGACCATTCTTTTTACTTAGCCAAATTGTGGCCTTTTTGTTAGTTATTTTTTTCCTAGTTGATTTAGGACAAGGCTGATTTTATATAAGCCTAAAAACGTTATTATTTTCAGTACCTAACTTTGATATTCAATACAAAAATCGGCAGCAACTTTGCTCCAAACTCGTGTGCTTTGAACTTGTCCAATTTTTGGTGTGATTCCAAATTGAACTCGTTCCTTTGTTTGATCAAACAGTTTGCAAGACCATCGTTGTCTTGAGGGTTGTTCGTATAGTATAGGTACTCCGTGACTTCATCGAGAAGGTAAGTAGACTAGTTCCTACTTGTTGTCTTGATAGTTCATTAAGCGTCTTGCTTCTATCCTTTTATCTTGTTTTCCGCATTTTATATTGCATCAGTCCCAAATGAAGCCGATGACCTCCTTTTCTCTGAACTTCTCATATGCCTGGGCTTCCACCCACTTAGCAAAATAATCAGTCATAAACAATATAAATTGAGCTTTACCTGGTGCCCACGGAAGGGGGCCAACGATGTCCATTGTGGAGCAGCTCCCCGAGTCGATGAATCATCGGAGCGCGTCTTTGGCATTCATCACATTTTTGAACAAACTCCTTTGCGTATTTTTCCATGTCGATCCAATAATAATCGGCTCTGATTATTTTTCGAACTAGCGATTCGGCGCCCGAATGATTTTCACAGGTACTTTCGTGGATTTCCTCAAAACATACTCAGTATCGCCCGGCCTTAGGCATATTGCAAGTGGGCCATCAAATGTTCTTCTGAACAAGGTTCCGTCTTCGGACAGGCTAAATTGGGTTGTCTTTGTACGCAAGGCCCTCAACTCTTTTGGATCCGAAGGCAGTTTACCGGATCTGAGATATTCTATGTACTTATTCCTCCAGTCCCAAGTTAGGCTCATCGAGTTGATCTCGGCGTGGCCTTCTTTCACTACTGATCTCATAAGTTGTATTACTTTTCCCGGGTTGAACTCATCGCCTTTGACTGATGACCCCAAGTTAGCGAGCGCATCGGCTTCGCTATTTTGATCCCGAGGTACGTGTTGCAAAGTCCATTCTTTGAACCGATGTAATGTCACATGTAATTTGTCCAAGTATTTTGCATTCGTTCCTCTCTAATCTCGAATGTTCCACTGACTTGGATTACCACAAGGAGGGAGTCGCACTTGGCTTCGATTACTTCCGCTCCTAAGCTCTTGGCTAGTTCAAGGCCTGCAATCATGATCTCATATTTGGCCTCGTTAGACAATTTCACAATCTTAAAGATTGTCTAATTCTATTACTTGTTGGTGCCTTTAATACGATTCCAAGTCTGGACCCTTTTACGTTTGAGGCGCCATCCGTGAAGAGGGTCCAGATTCCTGAGGAAGTTCCTAAGTTAATCAACAACTCTCTTTCGACCTCGGGTATTTGGGCCAGTGTAAAGTCGGCCACAAAGTGTCCTAAAATTTGAGACTTAATCGCGGTCCGAGGTCAATACTCAATATCGTACCCTCTTATCTCTATGGCCCATTTGGCTAGTCGGCCCGAGAGTTTGGGCTTATGCATAACGTTCCTCAATGGGTAAGCAGTTATGACACATATGGATGACAATGGAAATGCAGTTTCAGCTTCCTAGAGGCGCTTAACAAAGCGAGCACCAGTTTTTCCAGGTGAGGGTACCTAGTTTCGGCCTGACCTAAGGTTCTACTAACATAGTAAATTGGAAATTGCGTATTATGCTCTTCTCGAACTAGGACTCCACTTACCAATATCTCTGAGACCACCAAGTACAAGTACAGTTGTTCATCTGCATTCGGTGTATGAAGCAGGGGCGGGCTCGATAAATACCTTTTGAGTTCCTCCAAAGCTTGCTAGCATTCCGGGGTCCACAATAAGTCATTCTTCTTCTTCTTCAGTAGTGCGAAGAATCGGTGGCTTTTTTCGGATGACCTCGAAATAAATCATCCCAGGGCATCTATTCGCCCGATTAACCTTTGCATGGCCTTTACGTTGTCCACGACCATGATATCTTCGATGGCTTTCATCTTATCAGGATTGATCTCGATTCCCCGATTAGATACCATAAATCTGAGGAACTTACCCGACCTTACTCCAAACGCATATTTTTCTGGGTTCAGTTTCATGTTGTACTACTTCAGTATACTGAATGTTTCCTGCAAATGTCCTAAATGGTCCTCTGCTCGCAGAGACTTAACTAACATGTCGTCAATGTAAACCTCCATTGATTTCCATTTTGTTTCTTGAACATTCGATTTACGAAGCGTAGTTATGTGGCACTAGCATTTTTTAATCCAAACGACATTATGTTATAACAGTACGTGCCATACTTAGTGATGAAGGAAGTTTTTTCCTGATCACCCGGGTCATCTATGTTTGGTTGTACCCAGAATAAGCGTCGAGAAAACTGAGGGTCTCGTGGCTGGCCATGGCATCGATCATAATGTTGGGCAAAGGAAAAGAGTCTTTGGAGCATTCTTTATTCAAATTTTTATAATCTACACACATTCTTAATTTATTCCTTTTTTTAGGGACAACCACTACGTTGGCTAACCAATCTGGGTATTTGACCTCCCGATAGACCCTATTTTAAGAAATTTAGATACCCCATCCTTGACGAAAGCATGCTTGATCTTGGACTTGGATCACCTCTTTTGTTTAACCGGATGAAACTTCGGGTCCAGGCTCAGCTTGTGAGTGGTTATCTCTGGTGGGATACCTGTCATATCAAGGTGGGATTAGGCGAAACGGTCTTTGTTAGTTATAAGAAATTGAATGGGCTTTACCCTGAGCTCGGAGCTTAGCCCAGTGCCTAGGTATACCTTTTGATCGGGCAAATTTTCTCGTACTATGACTTGTTCTAGTTCCTCGACCGTCGATTTAGTGGCGTCGAGATCATCGGGGGCTATAAAAGATCTGGGAATCCCATAATCATCATCCTCGACTTCCTCTTGTTTGTCTGAATCTGCCGAAGATGGTATCGGTGATTGCTATTTTGCCCCATTTTTTATCACCTGGTTTGGGCCTTTCGATGTTGAAACTGTAGATACCGGTGTCACCTCTTCAACCGCGAACATTTCTTTTGCAGCCGGTTGTTCCCCGTAGATTGTTTTAACTCTGTCAAGTGTTGGGAATTTCAATGCTTGGTGCAGCGTCGAAGGTACCGCCCTCATGTTGTGGATCCATGGCCTTCCCAATAGAGCATTGTATCTCATATCTCCTTCGATCACATAAAATTTGGTCTCCTGGATGGTCCCGGCGGTGTTTACTGGTAATATTATTTCGCCTTTAGTGGTCTCACAAGCCATGTTGAATCCGTTTAGAACTCAAACTGCAGGCACGACTTGGTCTTGCAAACCGAGCAGCTGCACGACCCTTGATCGAATGATGTTGGCAGAGCTACCTGGATCAATTAACATACGTTTAACCCGAATTTTATTTACGAGTACAGATATTACCGGTGCATCATGGTGGGGTTGCACGATCCCTTCCGCATCTTCATCGTTGAAAAATAAAGTTCCTTCCGGTATGTAGTCTCGAGTTCGTTTCTCCCTAGTGATAGATACTTTGGTGTGTTTCAACATCAGCCCCTATGGGATATCAACTCCTCCGATGATCATGTTAATGATGTGTTGTTCTTCTTGTTATGCCTGTTTGTTAGAATCCCTATTCCTAAAATGATTATTGGCTTGGTCACTCAAGAACTCCCGAAGGTGCCCATTGTTGAATAGACGAGCTACTTCCTCTCTCAGCAGTCGATGATCCTCCATTCTGTGACCATGAGTGCCGTGATATTTGCACATCTGGTTAGGATCCCTTTGGGTTGGATCGGACTGTAGGGGTGGAGGCCATTTGGTATCTTTGATGCACCCGATAGCGGATACAATGGCAGAAGCATCGACATTAAAGTTGTATTCCGATAGCCTTGGTGCGTCTTTAGACCTGTCGAGGCCATTTTTGGTCATAAGTCCCCGGCTGCTTTGACCTCGGTCATTCCTCCTTTCATTTTCCATGGGGTTTCCCGGACCCGCTGATCTCCGATCTCCGTTATATGGTTGATAACTATCCTTATTTGGCCTCAGTTCACGATCGATTTCTCTCTTGACACTGTCGAAGGTTTGACTGAATAAACAGACCCCAAATGGTCCTCGAGTTGATCATCTTTGACTCTGATTTTCGACTGATACCGGTTATGCATGTCGGCCCATGTAACAACTAGATATTCTATTAAGTTCTGCTCCAGCTGCTGTCACTATCTTCGAATATTAAGTCCCTGAGTAAAAGCTTGAATAGCCTAATCATCTGCGACCGGTGGCAGATCCATCCGTTCCTTTTGAAATCAAGATACGAATTCTCTGAGCATTTCATTATCCCTTTGCCTCACTTTGAAGAGGTCTGATTTTCTAGTTTTGACCTTGATAGCCCCAACGTGTGCTTTCACAAAAGAGTCTGCAAGCATAGTAAATGAGTCAATAGAATTAGGGGGTAAGTTGTGATACCATATCATGGCTTACTTTATCAAGGTTTCTCTGAATTTCTTCAGTAAGACGGACTCGATCTCATCATCCTCTAAGTCGTTTCCTCTGACGGCACATGTGTATGAAGTGACGTGCTCGTTTGGGTTAGTCGTTCCGTTGTACTTACGGATCTCAGGCATGCAAAATTTTTTGGGGATCGGCTTCGGAGCCGCACTCGAAGGGAATGGTTTATGTGCAAACTTCTTGGAATCCAAGCTTTTCAGTATCAGCGGCGCTCCCGTGATTTGGTCGATCCTAGAATTGTAGGTCTCCACCTTTTTGCCGTTTCCTTTGATTTTCTTCTTCCGTGATTCTATTCGTTTTTTCAGCTCCTCGAGCATTTTTACAATCTCGGGGTTATTACCTGACTCGTTCCTACTCGACCTTTCCGCGACTGGTTCTTTCCTGTGAGAGATTTCTCGAGACGGGCCGGGCTCAATTCTGCTCGGTGTGCGGCTCTAATTTTGTAACTGAGCTATTGCCGCTTGTTGAGCCTACAATATTTTGAAGAACATCCGTAGATTGACCCCGTCCCCTCCCTTATTTAGTATTCTATGCATTCGACTGAGCTCTACCACAGATGCGATTCTCGAGGTCGGTAGGCAAATTTGCATCGATGCCCACATGCGAATTAGCGTCAATCGGATATGCGATCGGAATTCCAGCAGGATCAACATGCAGTATCTCTTTACTGGGCGCTATATTGTTATTTTCACGTTGGTGACCGGACTCGTTGTCAACATGCAGAGGTGCTGATTGAGAGTTTGATATTTTTTTATTTTAGCCTGGAATCAAAAACACTTCAAAGAGCAAGTGTAAAGCAGTGTGTGTTATGGAGATTTATATCAAATAACCACTAATATCCTTAGTCCCACGGTGGACGCCAAATTGTTTATTCTTAAAATCGGATATCAATTGAATTTATAAGTGATTTTAAGGATACGTGGATTAATTTGACACAAAACGATAGATTGAACTATAAGTAAAGCAAATAATAATAAAGTAAATTCAAACCGTATGACTTGAACAGTTATAGCCTTGAGAAATAGACCTCACTTGAATAGAATATGATCCAAATAACGTCAAATACAGAAGAACAGTAGCTTGCAGAAAGAAATATTATAATGCTTTTGGGATGCGTGTTACAATGTACTTTACAAATAATCAAAACCCCTTTATATAGTAGGAGAGTCCTACTTTAGGTACAACTCTATATAAGGTAAAAAATCTCATGATTTGCAAATTAAGTTGTTTCATTGATACATGCCGAGATTTCCTCCGTGATGCGCGATCGTTTACGAATATTTTGGCCTTCCGTTATTTTGGTTAGATGATGTTCTCTCGAGCTAATTCAGAGTCGGAGTCAGTTGGGAGTCACGGACTCGATAATCTTTGAAGGTGCATGGTTTAATCTCGTACCTAAGTTCAATGAAACCTGGGATCGATTTTCAATCTATTACGTTTCGATTCCGATCCATCATGTAATAGATGAGCCTGATTTCGACCATATACAATATATTCAAAGACTTAATAAAATAAATGTCTGAGAAAGATAGCTGGTCAGATAATAAAAGTTCGTCAGGAGCCTTTTGGTTTGAAATCAAAGTGCCATTTGCAGTTGGGAGAATGGAGAAAAATGGTTCTCCGTATGAATCACCAAACGTTGCTGTCATAATTGTATAATCCGTTTAACTAATTTCATTTCATTCTTCCATTTTTGGCTCTTGGCTGCTTCTGTTTTTGTTGGGAAAAAATAGCCTTTTGGGCAAATACACCTATGAGGGTGGCTCATTAGGTAATTTAATCCTAACCATAAGTATAAATTATATAAACATAATTATGGATGTTTGGAGACTCACACATACAACAAAAGGGTGGCAAGGATTAATAGTTCTCTGCATCTTGCCAAGAGGGTTTTAGGATGTGGAGATAGGGATTTCATCCACCATGTTTCCGAACAATCAGTGATTCAAACCAGATTGTTGCATTCGGTTCGCTTCCGCTTTGGAGAACTACCATAAGTCAGCGGCGACTTAACAACTTCCAAGGTCTAAAGCAAAGCCTTAATGAGAAGCCTTATATTTAAAAATTAATGAGCATCGTTTTTTAAAAAATTAGACAAGCGAGGATGTGAAATGAAAAAAATGAGAACGTGGTTTTATAAAGTACAAAAATTGAATGAATTTAACGTTGATTGCATCACAGCAGAAATGTGAGAATCAGAAAAAAATACTTCCTCCGTCCCAACTTATGTGACTCCTTTTTTTTAGTCATCCCCCTTTCTATATTTGGTAACAATTCAACTTTAGATTTTCCTTTTTACCTTAATGAGATTATTTGATTTATTTCAAATTACAAGTTTCAAAAGTCTTTCTTTATTTCATAAACTCCATGTCCAGTCAAACACTTTCATATAAATAGGACGGAGAGAGTATAATTTATATAAGAAAAATAAATGATAAGTTAGATTATTATATATAGCACGTGACTAGCTAATGAATAGAGAAACATAATTCAGTAAAAACGTAAAATAAGATTGACAGAAACTTATTTTGATTATATTAATTAGTGGAAGAAATTACTTGCAATATTACAGTTTTAAGAAGTTCCATTAAAGCTAAGGAAGAGAATTGTCAAAAATCTATATAACCTCTGTGTATATATCTATCCTCAACAAGACAACAACGACTGTCATATCTTAAGTCCCTGTAACAATATCCTTTTAATTCTTCTATTTCCATAATTACAAGCTAAATCAGAAAATTCTGTTTTGTGTCATATTGATCTAGTTAGCCAGCCCAACCTGATTATTAGCTATCAATACAAATCTGTCTGTTAATATTGAAAAGGCTGCTTTTTAGTGTTCGTTAAATGCTTGGATAGCCTTTTAGAGTTAAATAATTTTGGTCGTGATAGGTTTTAAATTAATTCAAAGTTTAAGTATGATCACACTATCTCTATTCTTTCCTACTGTGAAATTTTAATTAATTTTTACATTAATATTTTATCTATAATAAAAAAATCATATTTTATTTTAAATTGTAACCTTGAATTAGTCTAAATTATTAATGCATAAGTTATTTGATTATTATTGTACACCCTAAATTTCGGATAACAATCGATTTTATACGTGGTTTTAAGGATACGTGGCCTAATTTGATACAAATGACGAATAATATAATGAAAGTTAAAACACCCGATTTACACGCTTTTGATCGTTGGTTGATCCTTCTTGGGCAGGGATTGATTATAGTAGAAATTGGAACAAGTTAATGATAAAATAATTCAAGAGAACAATATACCACTATTTTTTTATTGATTCTTGGACAAGTGCCCCTACAAATAATTAAACCCTCCCTTTATATAGTAGGGGGTCGTACATCTGGTGCAACTCCATACAAGGTAAAAAATCTCCTGATTTGCTAATTAAGCGGTTCTATTGATTTATGCCGAGGTTCCCGCCACGATGTTCGTCTCATTACGGATATTCTGGCTTTTCGTCATTTAGGTTTGGTGATCTTCCCTCGGGCATTTACGGAGTCAGGATCGATTTTAGACCACGGGCTCGGTGTTTTTGAGGTTGGATATTCTGTCCCCGTGTTCCGCTTCGATGAAACTCAGGTTCCATCTTCAACCCTACGCATTTCGAACTCGATCTGTCGTGCAATAGTCGAACTCGATGTTGACCATATAGAGTCGAGCCTACAGTTGGGCCCGACTTCAACCGTATACAGATAATTCTCTCGTTTTTTGGATAGTAATGACGAGAAACGATGTGAGCCTCAGATTCTCACCATACTGGATTCCGATTCTCACTCTAACAAGTGACGATAAACTTATGACGTATGCGATACAAAAATTGCGTGTGTCAGTTGATGTTCTGCTGCTTTGGGATGCGACCTGCCGTTTTGATAGACTATAAATACCCTCATTCATTCTTTGTATTCAAATGTTTGTGCTCTTTTATAAAAACTTCATCGTTCCTGCGCCTGAAGAAGCAATTACTACCCATGTGGGGTTTTTTTTAAGTGTTTACACTTATCCCTTCACGTTGGGCCCTTTGGACCCGGTCATTATTGCCTTTTGTATAAGGTACGAGGTGATCCTTGGCCAAGTTCATCCTTCTTTCTGGAGGATAGTTATCCTTCTCCGTTTTTTTGTAGGCAAGATCGAGGGGTATTCTTTCACCGTCGATCATCTCATGCGTTTCTACAGTCCCCGACTCTACCGAGGGGGGTCGATAAAACTTGCTCGTCGGGCAAGTAAAGCCCAATTCTCAAGTATTGATGAGGATTGGGATCAAGGTTTGTCTGGTCGATTTGTTCGAGTGAGAACATCGGATCTAATCCCGGCCGAGGATATGCCATTCCCTGAGAAATGGAATATGAAGCGTAAGTGTAACCCTGCTTACCAACTTGTTTACCGTTCTCCTTTTCGCCCTTCCTCTTATAAATTTTCTATGGCGCAGCTGTTTCTCGGATGCCGGATGCAATTCCTCATCTCAAATAATGGGTCGATGGGATCGTATCTCAAAAACCATATTCCAAGCATGCATGGCGCGAGCTTTTGAAAGGCCGGTGGGAGGCCCGACTTCATGGTGAGATAAGTTACACTCGAGCTTAATTCTTTATGCTATCAATTTCTAACTTGTTTTGCCTTTCTTTTGCAGGTTTATCAAAGGATGTTGAGATGAGATCTCCATCTGTGGGTGGTGATGTTCCCAGCGAGCCCCCTGTTTCGAAGCAGGATAAAGAGAAGAAAAGAAAAGAGGCCCTAAGTTCCCCAGACCTCGAAAAGAAGAGACCAAGGTAAAGATTGGCTCGTAAGCCCAAGGGGACTGCTAGTGATCGAGCATTATCTTCGGACTCGCTACGTCGATTGAGGGATGAATCTGAGGAAGAAGAAGAGGATTTTGACCTTGTGGCAAGTGTGCCGCCACAGTCTGAAGGGAAAGGGATCTTCGAACCAGGGGTTAGTGAAGCGGATCTTCGTCGAGTTGGGAAACCCGAGATGGAGACAATAACTGGGGCTTCCCCACATACAAGGAGAGCACCGCTGGGAGTATTGGGTCCGATTGAGATCGTTGATTCGCCCTCTTTCTTGGAATCAATGTTCAATGAGGCCCAAATAGACAAAGAACGTTCCCTAGACGGAGATCATAGATCGAAAGACCCTTTTCGTGGTTTTTTCGATGGTGTGGATTCGACGTCCACGGAAGATGTTCTTGGTCTCGGCAATTTAGAGGTACCGAGGAAGAGCTTATCCACTTATACAAGCGAGATTTCCTTCAGTCCAAAATTTGTCGATCGATTTCCCGCGCTGAGCGCTTACCATGATCGAAAATGCTCCATATCTTTCACCATTCCCGAGGATGCCCGGGTTTTTTCTGCCCCCGTCGGGGTGGCAAGTTATCTTTGGTGCTTGGTGACCGAGGAGGATCAGGCAAAAATGAACAAGATGGATGTGCCCTGCCTGTTCAATGAAGCTCAACAGGCGCTGAATCGGGTAACTTCCGATAAGCATTATTTGATGTCCTTTGTTATGTACTTTAAACTTTCAAGCAATTATAACATCTTCCTTTATGCTTGCAGCCTCGATATTTCACCATGAAGCTTTTCTCCGATTCCAGGAAGAGTCGAAACACTACGAACAGCTCGAAGGGGAGATAATGAACCTCCGTGCCGAACTGGAGCTTACCCAGAAGGATAGTGCTAGCTTGGTCGAGCAAGTAGAGAAAAACCTTAATCAGATTGATCAGCTTCGAACTGAAATAAATGTGGTTAAAGCTGAGGATGACGAATGGAAGAGCAAGATGGATCAGCTGGCCTCGAAAAAAGAGACATCTTAGGCACAGTTAGCTTCAGCAGAGGCTCAGCTTAGAGAGGCAAAGGAGAAAGTCTAGGCTCAAACCAGGAGTACCGACGAGATTCAATCTCAGATCAGTACGGTTATCATAGACCGAGATAATATGGCTAAAGAGCTAAAAATGGCCAAGTCGGAAGTTGCCATAGTCAATGCCGAAGCTGATGAACTGGTGGCTCAATATAAGGCCGATGCTGAAGCTGCTAAAGATCAATCAAGGAATAAGGTTGACCATATGAGGTGGCAATCTCGCAGACTTGCCCTTGAAGAAATTCACACTCGAGGCTTTGATTTATCGGTGGAGATTAAAGATGCCAAGATAGCTGAAGCCGAGGCCAGAAAATTAGCCTTTTCGGAGGAGGATGATTTTGAGGATTCAGTCGGATCTAAAGAATGAGAAGACCTCGGAAATCCTAATAATCAAGGTGGGATCCAGTTGAGACAAGTTGCTCCTGATCGAGTTTTGTCTTTTCCCGTGTTTAATATTGTGTATCGAGATTGCTCGATTTCTGTAAAAGGAGTTCATATATATATATATATATATATATATATATATATATATATATATATATATATATATATATATATATATATATATATATATATATATAAAGCTTTCTTTTTACAACTTTCAAAATACCTTAACTCTCGAGTACTATTAACTCGAAGTGGCCTTAGCCTTTTAATTCGGGGAGTTTCCTAACAGATCTTATGTCCCCTCGAGTTCTGTTAACTCGAAAATACCTTAGCCTTTAAAGTTTGGGGGGTTGCCTAATAGGTTTTATATCCCCTCGAGTTCTACTAACTCGAAACAGCCTTAGCCTTTAAAGTTCAAGCATTGCCCAATAGGTCTTATATCCCCCCAAGTTCTGTTAACTCGAAACGGCTTTAGCCTTTAAAGTTCGAGGGTTGCCTAATAGGTCTTATATCCCTCGAGTTCTGTTAACTCGAAATGGCCTTAGCCTTTAGAGTTCGAGGGTTGCCTAATAGGTCTTTTGTCCCCTCGAATAAATTTGTTTTTCGGATGAAAGTCTCTGAGTGAGAGAGTGGTTATTCGAACTAAAGTTAAAGTGGCCCTTGGGCTCGTTTGATCAGAAGCAGGATGTTTGTATACAAGATACTTCTCTTTATTCTTGTTCATAATAGTAATGCATGTGTACAATTTGTGTTGGGGTTCGATGACCGTTTGGACCTTACATTGAATCTTATTGATCTTCGACCCTTCAATCCTAAAATATCTTTCCAAGCTAAAGTGGCCCCCCAGTATTCGGAGTCGATTGAAGATAGGCCTCGAATACTGTCGTCACCGATTTGCTTTCAGCCTTTTAATCTAAGTTAGCACGATTTACTAGTTGCCTCATTAAAAACCTTGCTGTAAAACCCATTTTGGGACAAAACCGATTCAAGGAAAAAAGAGTGCAACGTGTGCTTTCAGACATAATATCTCGTATGGCCCCCCCCGTTTTATATATACAAATGTTAGTTCTTAATGCAAATAAAAACAAAGTGACTTATATTCCAGTTGTTTGGTAGCTGTTTACCATCCACTGTTCCGAGCTTGTAGGATCCCTTTCCGGTGATTTTAATGATACAATAAGGTCCTTCTTAGTTTGATCCCAGCTTCACTTCATTCGGACTCTGTGTGTTTGGTGGAACCTTTCGTAGTACTAAGTCCCCGACGTTGAAGTATCGAAGGTTGGTCCTTCTGTTATAATACCTCTTGATCCTTTGCTTTTGAGCAGCTAGTCGAACAAGGGCGGCTTCACGTCTCTCATCTAACAATTCCAAGTTCATATTCATGGCTTCGTAGTTCGATTCCTCCGTTGCATACCGGAACCTGACACTTGGTTCCCCGAATTCGACCGGTATCAAAGCTTCGGCGCCATAAACCAGAGAGAATGGGGTGGCTCCGTTGCTGGATTTCTCGGTCGTACGATATTCCCATAGGACTTCGGGTAATATTTCCTTCCATCTCCCTTTGGCATCGATTAATCTCTTTTTGAGATTCTGAAGTATGGTTTTGTTGGTAGGTTCGGCTTGTCCATTTCCACTAGGGTGGTAGGGTGTCGATAGGATCCTTTTGATCTTGTGATCTTCGAGGAATTTTGTCACTCTGCTACCGATGAATTGCTTCCTGTTGTCGCATACGATCTCGGCTGGCATTCCAAATCGGTATATGATGTGATCCCAAATAAAATCGATGACTTCTTTTTCCCTAACCTTCTCGTACGCCTGCGCTTCCACCCATTTAGAAAAATAGTCAGTCATAATTAGTATAAATTGAGCTTTACCTGGCGCGTACGGAAGAGGGCCAACGATGTCCATCCCCCATTTCATGAACGGCCATGGTGATAGGACTTAAGTGAATTCTCTCCCCGGATTGATGGATCATCAGGGCGTGCCTTTGTCATTCGTCACATTTTCGAACGAACTCCTTTGCGTCTTTTTCCATGTCAAACCAATAATAACCGACTCTGATTATTTTCCGAATTAGCGACTCGGCGCTTGAATGGTTCCGGCAAGTACCTTTGTGGATTTTTCTTAAAATGTACTCAGTGTCTCTTGGTCCCAGACATATCACGATTGGGTCGTCAAATGTTCTTCTGAACAAGGTTCCTTCTTCGGACAAGTTGAATCGGGTAGCCTTCGTACGCAGGGCCCTCGACTCTTTTGGATCCGAGGGCAGTTTACCGGAACTGAGATATTCTACGTATTTGTTCCTCCAATCCCAAGTTAGGCTTGTCGAATTGATCTTAGTGAGACCTTCTTTCACTACTGACCTCATGAGCTGTACGACCTTTCCCGAGTCGAACTCGTCGTCTTCGATCGATGACCCCAAGCTAGCGAGGGCGTCGGCCTCGCTTTTTTGATCCCGAGATATATGTTGTAAGGTCCATTCCTTGAACTGATGCAACTGTCACGACCCAACCAGAGCGCCGCGACATGGCACCTGACCCTGCTTGCAGAGCGCCGGCGTACCCCTCATATCTGCTATCTTACTTTCTTTGTTATCTATAAAGCCTGTCATACACATGCAGTTTCGAACAACATCACAATGCGCTGAAACGTCATACCATGACGTAAACATACTTACAACTGTACATGAGTCAACCCAACACTGGTCTATACATACGTTGGCATTTGTCTATGAGCCTCTACAGGAACATACAGTATGCAATCTACGTCGGAACAGGGCCCCGACATACCCAAAATGCTTATACAAGGGCATACAAAGGTTGTAGCAAGTCCGAAAGATGAATCTTGCTAATATCTGCTGAACTGGATAGCCTACCACGGTGGGGGAGCTCCGTCAATCAGTCTATCAGGACCTGCAGCACGACATGCAGCGTCCACAAATAAAGGACGTCAGTACGGATAATGTACTGAGTATGTAAGACAGAAAACATCATATATGAGCAATAGCATAAGCATCAGGATAAGAAACATGTAACCTGTACCATTTGAACGCCTCTGAGGGTGGCTGATCATGACATGTTCGTAGTGCTTATACATATACACATAACCTCTATAACATCATCATATTCGTATTCATTTTCTTTATCATGGCCTCATATTCTGCCTCGTTGTTCGTCAGTTTCACAGTCTTAATAGATTGTCGAATTATGTTAACAGTTGGTGGATTCAATACGATGCCAAGTCCAGATCCCCTCGCCTTCGAGGAACCATCTGTAAAAAGGGTCCATATTCTCGAAGGAGTTCCTGAGAAGCTAACAACTCTCTTTCGACCTCGAGTATTAGGGTTGGTGTGAAATCGGCCACAAAGTCTGCCAGCACCTGAGATTTAATCGCTGTTTGAGGTCGATATTCAATGTCGTACACACTTACTTCTATGGCCCATTTGGCCAATCGACCTGAGAGCTCGGGCTTATGCATCACATTTCTTAATGGGTAAGTTGTTACAACGCATATGGGATGACATTGGAAATATTGGTTTAGTTTCCTAGAAGCGCTTAACAAAGCGAGTGCCAGTTTTTCCAAGTGAGGATACCTAGTCTCAGCTTCACCTAAGGTTTTGCTGACATAATAAATCAAAAATTGTGTACCTTGTTCTTCTCGAACTAGGACTCCGCTTACTGCTATCTTTGAGACTGCCAGGTAAAGGTATAGTTGTTCGTCCGTGTTCGGTGTATGGAGCAACGGCGGGCTCGATAAATACCTTTTGAGTTCTTCCAAAGTCTGCTGGCATTCCGGAGTCCATGAAAAGTTGTTCTTCTTTTTCAATTAAGCGAAGAATTGGTAGCTTTTATCGGTCGACCTCAAAATGAATCGCCCTAGAGCGGCTACTCGTCCGGTCAACTTTTGCACGACTTTCACATTATCTACGACCGTTATATCCTCGATAGCCTTGATCTTTTTAGGGTTGATCTCAATTTCTCGATTCGATACCATGAATCCGAGGAATTTACCCGAACCCACACCAAATGCACACTTTTTCGGGTTCAACTTCATGTTGTACTGATTCAATACACTGAATGTTTCCTGCAAATAGCTTAAATGGTCCTCTACTCATGGGAATTTAACTAACATGTCGTCAATATAAACCTCCATTGTCTTTCCTAGTTGTTTCCCCAACATTCGGTTTACTAAGCGTTGGTATGTGGCGCCAGCATTTTTTAACCCAAATGGCATTATATTGTAACAGTATGTGCCATATTTAGTGATGAAAGAAGTTTTTTCCTAATCATCTGGGTCCATCCATATTTGATTGTCGCGGGAGTATGCGTCGAGAAAACTAAGGCTCTTGTGGCCGACAGTAACATCGATCATGCGGTCGATGTTGGGTAAGGGAAAAGAGTCTTTTGGACATGCTTTATTCAAGTCTTTATAATCTACACACGTTCTTAATTTATTCCCTTTTATAGGGACTACCACTATGTTTGCCAACCAATCCGGGTATTAAACTTCCCGAATAGACCCGATCCTTAGAAAGTAGTTACCTCATCGTTGATGAATGCATGTTTGATTTCAGACTGAGGCCTTCTTTTTTGTTTGACCAGATGGAAATTCGGATCCAAGCTCAGCTTGTGAGTGATTATCTCCGACGGTATACCTATTATATTAAGGTGGGACCAAGCGAAGCAGTCTTCGTTAGTTGTAAGGAATCGAATAAGTTTTGTCCTAAGCTCGGAGCTCAACCCCAAGCCTAGGTATACCTTTCGTTCGGGCAAGTCTTCTCGCAGTGTGACTTGTTCCTGTTCCTCGACAGTCGATTTACTGGCATCAGAATTATCGGGGGTGATAAAAGATCTGGGAATTCCATAATCATCATCCTCGATATATAGTTGTTTATCCATATTTGCCGAAGATGATATCTATGGTTGCTATTTATTCTTGCTCTTGACCTCTTGGTTTAGAACCGCTGGTGTTGGTGTCACATCTTCCACTGCGAACATCTCGTTCGCAGCTGGTTTCTCCCCGTAAACTATTTTAACTCCATCAGGCGTTGTAAATTTCAACACCTGGTGTAATGTCGAAGGCAACTCCCTCATGTCATGGAGCCATGGCCTCCCGAACAGAGCATTGTATCTCATGCCCCCTCTAATCACGCAAAACTTTGTTTCTCGAATTGTTCCAACAGTATTTATTGGCAACATTATCTCACCCTTAGTGGTCTCACATGCCATATTGAACCCGTTAATTACTTGGACTGTTGGAACGATCCAGTCTAACATGCCTAGTTTCTCGACAACCCACCATTGGCCGAGCTACCTGGATTGATTAACACACGTTTTATTATAACTTTATGTATAAGTACAGATATTACCATTGGGTCATTGTGGGGTTGTACAATTCCTTCTGCATCCTCATCGTTAAAAGATAAAGTTCCCTCTGGCGTGTAATCCCAAGTGCGCTTTTCCCTAATAATGGATATTTTGGTAAGTTTCAACATCGGCCCTTGAGGGGTATCGACTCCACCGATAATCATGTTGATTGTATGTTGAGGTTCTTCCTGTCCTGTTTGTTTGTTAGTGTTCTTGTTTCCGAAGTGATTTTTTGCTCGGTTGCCCAAGAATTCTCGAAGGTGTCCGTTATTGAGTAGCCGGGCTACTTCTTCTCTAAGTTGTCGACAGTCTTCCGTTTTATGACCGTGAGTGCCGTGATATTTGCATATTTGATTAGGATCCCTTTGGGTCGAATCGGATTGCATTGGTCGAGGCCATTTAGTATCTTTGATGGGACCGATAGCTGATACAATAGCGGTAGGATCAACATTAAAATTATACTCCAATAACCGAGGTGCTTCTTTCTGCCCGATGAGCCTTTAGAAGTTGCTTTTGGTCATGAGCCCCTGGCAGTTCTGTCCTCGGTCATTTCTCCTTTCATGTCTTAGAGAGTTCTTCCCGGATACGCCGATTTTTCTTTCCCCGTGATATGGTTGATGTTGATCTCTATTAGATCTTGGTTCGCGATAAATTTTCCTTCGGATTTTGTCATAAGCTCTAACGGGGTAAATGGATCCTGAAGGGGCTCCAAGCTGATCGTCTTCGACTCTGCTTTTTGACTGGTACCGGTTATGTACGTCAGCCCATGTGATGGCAGGGTACTCTATTAAGTTCTGTTTTAGTTGTTGCGAAGCCGCTGAGCTTCGAACATTGAGTCCTTGAGTGAAAGCTTGAACAACCCAATCGTCTGTTATCGGTGGCAGATCCATCCGTTCCATTTGGAACCGGGACACGAACTAGCTGAGCATCTCGTTATCCTTATGCCTGACTTTGAAAAGATCTGATTTTCACGTTTCGAACTTGATGGCGTCTGCGTGTGTCCTCACAAAAGAATCTGCAAGCATAGCAAATGAGTCAATAGAATTAGGGGGTAAGTTGTGATACCATGTCATGGCTCCTTTCGACAGAGTTTCCCCAAATGTTTTCAACAAAACGGATTCGATCTAGTCATCCTCCAGGTCGTTCCCTTTGATAGCACATGTATATGCGGTTACATGCTCGTTCAGGTCAATCGTTCCGTTGTATTTGGGGATTTCTAGCATACGGAATTTCTTGGGTATCCGTTTCCGAGCCGCGCTCGGTGGAAAAGGTTATTGCACGAACTTTTTGAAATCCAGGCCTTTTAAGATCGGGGGTGCCCCTGGAATTTGATCAACCCTGGAGGTGTAGGTTTCCACCTTCTTGTTACTTGCCTCGATTTTCTTCTCCCCAGATTCTATTCGTTTAGTTAGTTCTTCGAGCATCTTCATATTCCGGGGTTGCCCCCGATTCACAGTCATTCAACCTTCCTACGACTGATCCATCTTTGCGGGTAATTTCCCAAGAGGGGCCAGGCTCAACCATGTTCGAGATTTGGCTTCGATTTTGTAACTGAGCTATCGCTGCCTGTTGGGCTTGCAACATTTCGAAGATCATCTGGAGGCTGATCCCGTCCCTTTCGACGTTTTGGGGATTTTGTGTTACTAATCGGACTCCCCTATGAATGCTATTTGAGGGGTCAATAAGCTGATCTGTATTGACCGCCACATGTGAATTAGCATCGGTTGGAATTTCGTCACGGGGCACTATGTTATTATTTTCGCCTTGACGAACGAACTCGTTATCAACGTGCAGAGGTGCAGATTGAGAGTTTGACATTTCTGTATTTTAACCTGGAATCAAAGACACTTCAAAGAGCAAGTGTGAAGCAATGTGTGTGACGAAAAGTTGTATCAAGTATCCCCTATTATCCTTAGCCCCATGGTGGGCGCCAAACTGTTTACCCTAAATTTCAGGTAACAATTGAATTTATACGTGATTTTAAGGATACGTGGCCTAATTTCATACAAATGACGAATAATATAATGAAAGTTAAAATTAAGTGATAAATTAAAAGAACGCAAACCACTCGAGTTAGACGCTTTTGATCGTTGGTTGATCCTTCTTGGGCAGGGATTGATTATAGTAGAAATTGGAACAAGTTAATGATAAAATGATTCAAGAGAACAATATACCACTGTTTTTTTAATTTTTTTTATTGATGCTTAGAAAAGTGCCCTTACAAATAATTAAACCCTCCCTTTATATAGCAGGGGGGTCGTACATCTGTGCAACTCCATATAAGGTAAAAAATCTCCTGATTTGCTAATTAAGCGGTTCTATTGATTTGTGCCGAGATTTCGGCCGCGATGTTCGTCTCATTACGGATATTCTGGCTTTCCGTCATTTAGGTTTGGTGATCTTCCCTCGGGCATTTTCGGAGTTAGGATAAATTTCGGACCAAGGGCTCGGTGTTCTCGAGGTTGGACATTCTGGCCTCGTGTTCCGCTTTGATGAAACTCAGGTTCGATCTTTAACACTACGCATTCCGAACCTGATCTGTCGTGCAATAGTCGAACTCGATGTTGACCATACAGAGTCGAGCCTGATTTCGACCGCATACAGTTGGGCCCGACTTCGACCGTATACAATTATGTTCCAAATCTATTAAGTTTTCTTATAGTAATTATTTTTCTTATTACATACAATTAAAAAAATTTCTCTTTTGTTTCAAGATACAAATTTTGACTTAGTTTTTGTTAGTAAAATTACCTACATAAAACATTTATATTATATTTTTAAAATTTTAATTTGTTATCAATTTTTTTTATCTAGTAAGACTTCAATTTCGTAGTCCTGACCATAGCTTGAGCATTCTCATCATAATTTTAAAAAATTTCTAATCTCATGATTAAATAATATTTTCCTTCCATTTCTAATATTAATTTTTATTATTTTCTTTAATTTTACTGTTATATTATCTAATATATAGTATTATGCTGTTTTCATATGGATTTATATTAATTTCTCACTTTATTTAATATCGTTATCCACTATTATTCTTTAATGTAATATTGATAGATATCTTAGAATTCTTAAAGTTATTTAAATTTGTCAATATATTTTTTAAATATTGAATGTTTTATTTTATTTTATTTTATAAACTTATTTTTTGTATAAATATTCTCACACTGTCTCTAACCTTTTTTTTATTTTTTTTATTTTATCTATTAGAGTTGTGATGTGTCCTTATTTACGATATGATTTTAGCATAATAGATAAAAACTTTTCATCTCAATTTAAATAAGTTTTATCCTTTTTTTCTTCATGATAAATATTAATTGTTTTCTATTTGTTTCTTGTTTTTATTATATTATTTAATACCTAATATTATTATATTGTCACGTGGATTTCATTAGCTTGTTTGAATTTAATATCTATTTTTATCACACTTATTTTAATATAATATAGGTAAAAATGATTTTTTTTTATTTTAATAGTAACTTTGACTCTATTGCTCATATTCTAAAATAAGATGTTTTTATCATATAAGAAAAAGAAAAATTCCATTTCAAATTAAAATGAGTCATAGCCGTCTCTTTTCTAAATTGAACACTATTTTCAAAAAATCAGCTTATACTTTCAAACATAAACTAACCGCACTCTATTCAGATATTAATTAAAATATTATTTTTTTATTTGTTTGAACACATTATATTAATAATATTTCCACTATCATTTTATTTCTCTACCTAATATTGTCAAAAATATAAAAATTGAAATGAAAGAAAACAGATCATGTTCAATCTTAATTTATTTTCACCATAAATTAAATTTAATCAAATCTAATTTGTCTTGATCCTTATTAGATTTATATTAATCTATTTAGAGTATGTCTTAAAGGAGCCAGTTGGTATTTTTTTAATATGCCACTTAGCTTAACCCTAGGCTTCACTAATCTCCTTTTAATATAACATAGATATAGACAAATAGATATTCTAAAATATGATTTTTCTTATCTTATTAAAAATAATCTCATCTCAAATTCAAATACATCTTATTCTTCTCTTTTCTAAATTGGACCGCATTTTCAAAAAAAAAAAAATGCATCTTATGCTTTTAGACATAAACTAACTGCACTCTGTTCATATATTAAACAGAAAAAGCTATTTTCTTATTTGTTTGAACACATTATATCTAATTGATGTAATAATATTTCTGCTATCATTTTATTTTTCTTCCTAATGTTTTCAAAAATATAAAAATTATGAAATGGAAAAAAGGATCATATTCAATTTTAATTGATTTTCACCATAAATTAAATTTGATCAAATCTAATTTGACTTAATATTTATTAGATTTGTTTAACTCTATTTAGATTATGTCTTAAAAGTGCCGAGTAACATTTGCTCAATACGCTACTTGACTTAATCTAATGCTTCTCTATCTTTCTTTTGAAATAATATAGATAGATATCGCTATGTCTTAGAGAAAAAAATATTTATTTTCTTGTCTAGAATCATCAGATTCAGTTCTGGGGAAACATCATAAGCTGATTGAAATCGTTATTTACTCAAGTTTATATATGTAATAAAATATATTAAGTGTTACTGGTTACAAAGTTTTACATTTTAAAATTCTAATATTTCTTTTGATTTATTCTTCTTAAAATTAGTCTCTCAGTCATTAATCTAATCAGCATTTCTTTCACTATTATTAATATAATAATATAAATCGTATTATCATTTAGAACTATGTATCGAATTAAATACACAATACTACAAACGAAAATAAGTAAATTTAGATTTTAGGGGACATGATCACATGAAGAAATATAGATACCAATGGTTTGGGCCAAAACCCCCAAACAGACGAAGGACAGCCACAGAAAAAGAAGCAAGGTGGATCCGTCATCGGATATGTGTTCAGACTTGGGGATGAAACCACAGTTATTAATATGGTCAGCAAAAAGGTGTTTTTGTCGTCTTATATTTGTTTATTTATAGGAAAATCCAACAACCAACTTTTCGCTATTAGTAAGGCCGGCACAAACGTGGGACCACCCCATGTTCTTGCTCTTAAATCTTGATGTATATTCATATTTATGCCCTCTTCTTATTGGATCATCTATCTTCTCGAAATAGTCAAAGGAAAGCCTACAAGAAACCAAACCAGCACTTTTGAGGCAGCTGTTACAAACAACAACAAACTCAAGTTTGAGACTTTATTCCTACCTTATTAAAGAAAAGAAGCTCGACTTAAGAACAGTAAAAAAGACTAATAAACAAACAATAATAATGATAAAGAAATAAGATAACGGAAGCTAATAATATATTATGTAATAATGAAAACCTAGGAATATGAAGCTATATGAGTGTATTGGGTCGGACCATCTAGGTGAAGTCGAATCGAATACAATCAGGTGAAATCGGATCAAATACCATTAAGTGAAGGCGGGTCGAAGATAATGTGAAGTCGGCCCCCCGGTCCGAGATCAAAAAGTCAGGCACGTGGGATGGAACGACCGAGATGAGACGATCGATATAGTCGGTCGAGAAACACTTCGTGATCGAGGACCGGCTCCGACCCGAATATCTCGCCAATCATCGGATATTTCGCCAGAATTAATTATCTCGACCATTATGACCGTTATGCCATCATTTAAGAGTATTAAATCCCGTAATTAAATTTTTCTTGTAATTAGTTCCCTACTTTTATTATGACTCTTACACTTACCTATGACTCTCACACTTGCCTATAAAAAAGGCTGAGACCCTTCATTGAAGGGCACGAATTATTTTCTCATCATACAAGGCAGTTTACTTTCATCATCTCTACTGTTCATCAGAATTCAATATTAAGCTCTCTATTGCTGTTTGTCGAAATACTATTTCATTGCATACGATTCATCGTTGATTATCGTATATTTATGGTTTGATTGCTCTATCTCTCTTATAATACTCTAATTTCTTACGCCTTACTTTTATTTGGTATCAAATTAATTTACGGATCCTTAGCTCTACGAACAAATTCAATTGTTATCCGATTTTAAGGGTAAACATACTTAATTTTTGATAATGTGTATTAATGCATCGAAATCAAAAGTAGGAGATAAAAAGACAATAACATAAGCGTCATGTGCTACAAAATATGATCCATCCGTTTTAGCTTTAAATGTGCATTGAAAAATCCTCCAGCATATTGTCTTGGCACTTAGTGGTGTGCTATAGGATTTGAAAGTTCAATTCAAGTCCACCAGCAAGGTTTATTGTATATTTAGTTTCTCTTTGCGTAGTCACAATTTGTACTGTTATATTCATTTTTTGATCACTTCTAATGTAATATTCATGTTTAGTATGAATGAATATTCTATGTTGATAGAACTTATTTGTCTATTCCATCTTCGCAACATATTCAAATGGACCCATTTCCTTACTATACGTTTTTGTTGAAAAGTTTATACCTTTGAGTCCCATAATTTCTTCTTACTCGATGTTTGCTAGATTTTGGTAATTCATTCTATCTCATCTGCATTGTGGGAGTAGTACATTCAGTGGTATCTACTTTAACTTTGGATGCTTTTGTTCTATAATAAGTAGATTCACTCTCT
>MCJB01019291.1:29292-81132 GCA_002018475.1 Nicotiana obtusifolia | reverse complement strand
AATCATCAAATCTTATAAGTATAAAGTTTGAGTTTACAATCTAATGATGGTATTGGACAAACCATCATGGATGATTGTAGCACAAGATTAAATATAAATTTATCTTGATTATGGGAATGGTTTAATTCCAACTTCTTGTGCTAGTACATTTTGTATGAATTGAACGGACCAAGTAGAGATAAGTATTTTATACCGACTTAATAAAATAAACTCTCTAGCCATTAAACGTACTTATACTCTTAATCTTGATATAATTATGATTAGCTGTGTATATTATTATTATTATTTTGATTTATTACAATGCGAGATCCATTCGTGGGTCAATATGCCTGCTAAATTGGATAATAATAATGTACATTTACGAAATAATAGTTAGTTGATGGAATTCATATCTCGGTTAAGAGATTGATGATACACCTTTATGAAAGCTTATAAGTTTTCATGTGTAAACGCGGCCGGTGGATTTTGTATCCGACACATGAAATAAGTTAAGCGAAAGTCTAAAGGAAATAATCAATAAATTAAATCGTCAGTAATTTAATTTAATTGATTAGTATCTGAATCTTAACATGGGGAGTTAAATAAGATTTAATTGATGAATTTTGAAATTGAATAAGGAGTGCAAGTACGAATTTTTAGTGAAATTATTCGTAATTAATTATGGTGGATATTAATTTCGAAAATTAAAAATTAATTTTATAATTGGAAGCCTTGTAAATTAAATTATGTGATCCTTGCTGTGCCTAAATAATAGGAAATAAAGGAATCCTTTTTCTGGTGGAAAGGAAAACCTAACATGTTTTGGAAAAGGGTTTTAACCCTTAAAACTTGTGGTATAAATGCATAAGTTTTTCACCTAGAGAAGGAGCACAAGGTGGCCGAATTTTCAGCCTTTTTTTTTTCTTAGAAATTTCGCCCACACGAAATTGCTATTTTTCGCATATTATTTGGGTAACACAGTAGAAGACCGTGGAACGTTCGGAGATCCTGTTCGTGCGGGTGATTGAGATTTTATTGAGTTGCTGTGTAATTAGAGGCTCACGTGATAGAGGAGCTTTGTTCAGAGCCCACTCACATCTAATTAGATAACTAGGTTTTTCATGAAACAAGAATATTGTGTTTATGTGTGTTTTTGAATTACATATATATGTTATTTTCTGAAAAATTTCACTGCTATTTTGTGAATTAACTGTGCATTGATAGTTGTAGACATGTAATTTTTGACCCATGCGTTAGAGTCACCTCTATTAATCATAGTATTTTTAGAATAAATACTTAAGCTTATTTCTGCAAGAATTCACCTTTTATCAAATTCAATTCTATTTTAGGTACAGAAATTGAAAATATCAAAATAAGTCCCAAGCTTTTATTTTTAATAGTATTACCAATTCAATCAAAGTCATATATTTTTGGGCTTTTTATTAGTTTTCAGATTTTTATTTTGGCCCAATCTCATAGATGTTAAAGCCCAAAATTCAAAAACAGAAGAAGCCCAAAAGATGACCCAACCTTCTCTCTCTCAATCCTAACCGACTCTGACACAATATCTTCTACACACACACGACTCCACTAGGGAACACAATGGAAATTGAGAGGATCTAGAGAGGGCAGAGGATTGATTTTCTTGAGGAACAAGAATAAGAGAGGGTTTAGCAGGTGAGAGATCGAGGGTATTCACAAGAGAGAGGGGAACAGGAAAAATCAGAAAAATCGAGAGAGCGATTCAGTTTTCTTTTTTCAACAAACTTCAGAAAACCAAAAAAAAGAGTTCGAATCAATCTTAGTTTTCTTCTTTTTCAAAGAAATTTCATAAAAACCAGAAAAAACAGAGATATATATACTTCTGCCTTCTTCGACTTCGGGTTGGTTGGGGAAAGGTTTTTCAAGAATCAATTTCGACCGAGGTGTGCTGGAGTTCGATTCAGTTGCCAATTCGAGTTGCGATCGTGGTTCCTGGCCTCTGCTGCTTGTATCGACGTTCAAAATCACAACGAAATCTTCATTCAGATTCAATTCTTAATTCTCGCTCATTTTGTTAGTATAATTGAAATATGACAAAGCCACGAGTATTTCTCTTTGATTCATTAATTTCATGAACTGATATGCCCAGATTACACCATAACAAGTAATATAAGGTAGTTGATGTTTAACATAATCAGCCAACTAGAGAAAAATCGAAAGAAACAATCAAATCATCCGCATTTGGTGTCGAATCTGCGACCGCATAACTGATATGCGGTTTGCACTTTGGACCTAAGTTGTCAGAGACATAGGATTAATTTGTGTTTGGTGTTGAATCTGCGACCGCATAATTGATATGCGGTCCGCATTTTTGACTTGATTATCGCAGACGAGACTGCATTTCTGGTCCTAAACCTTGCCCAGGACTCTGTATTGATCTTCGATTTCAACGTGTAATATCCGGTTCGCATGCACGATTTGCAATCGCAAATAGGATCGCATTTTGACATCGAGTTTTGACTCAGGACTCTGTTCCGATCTGCGATCTTTGTATGCAATATGCGGCTCGCATATGGGATCTGTGATAGCATATCCCCATTTGTAGTGATGTTTTGCTCTTTTCTTGTCTTCTATGGCTTTTTTGGGACCGGGTTTGGTTAAATGCATGAAATAAAGTTAAAAGAACAAGGCCATGAACTGAATTTTTATTTTTCTTTATTTTAGATCTTATTTTCTTATTTTATCACATTGCTCACTAGTAACATGTTTAGGCCGATTACACTTAGGTAGGCAATACTAGGACGTTTTGTTAATTTTTGAGGTGAGAGGTCGTTCCCTAGTTGAATTTATCCGGGAAATGCCCCGAAGGACTTATGTATTTGACATTCCGGGGAATGCCCCGAGGTATTTGTATGTGAAAACCGAAAGTGAAACTCGTAGTATTTCAATTTTAGTTTTATTTTCCTTTTATTAGGTGGGAACGACCTCGAACCTCTTGTGCGTTTGTTTTTCTCTTGTTTGTGTTTGTCTCAATTCGAATATTCTAAAAGCCAACTAAATCGAGTACGCAACCGTGACTTTCACGGGACCCGGGGAATGCCTAACACCTTCTCCCCGAGTCAAATGAACCCCCTTACCCAAATCTCTGGTATGAACTTGACCTTGAGTCTAAGTTCTAAAATTGGTAACCTGGCACACCGGAATTAATTGTCAGGTGACGACTCTAAATTTTCTTGATTAATCCTATCTTTTGTCACTTCCAAAATTAAAAACCCCCTTTACGAGTTGTATTAAGCCTTTTTATTCATCAAGAGGGTTTGATAAGTCTCGCCCCTACAAAAAGGAGGAGTGACAGCTCTGGCGACTCTGCTGGGGATCTTCTTGCAGGTTCAAACTTGTGCTTTATTTATTGGCTTTTAAAATGTTTGGTTGAGTTTTATGTTTGTGCATTAGCTTTACTTACTTTTATTATGCTTTCATATTTTTGTTACTTTGCTAGTTGTTTATATGTTTACAATTTCTGCTTTATGTGTTTATTGCTTTATAACTGTCATCATATGCATTGCCTGGTCATTTCTGTCTGCATTTGAGTCACCCTTAATTTAGGAGGGGAAGCCGACGGACGTATGGAGTGGGTGGAAAGCTTGAGCAGACACTATCGACCATACGCTTTCCCCGAACTGCCTTGTTAGTGAACCCCAAACTTAGGTCAGCTTTTAGGTCATTTTTATTTGTATCATGTCATTTAGACCTAGTAGGGTTCGGTCCCAGGCACCGTGTCCCTTTGTAGGAGACCTATTCAAATTATGTCAAAATGGGCCCGTGGCCCAAAATGATAATTAATCATCCTATGTGCTAAATGTTGCATCTGTGCGGGTAAAAAGGTCATTTAGCAGACCGGTGTCTTGGAAAGAAGGGTGAAAATGAAGAAAATGGGGTCCCACTAGTATTTTCTTTCATATTCTTTTGGAAAAAAAGAAGAAGAAAAAAATGGAAAAAGAAAAGGAAAAGAAAAATCGAAAAAGGATGAAAGAAAAGAGTTTTTACATTTTTTATCATTTTCAAGAGACAAAAATACAGTTTTTAATTGCATCTTCCCGAGCTACGCGAACCTAATTCTCGTCTTCCGGGGCGGGATACGTAGGCAACCCACATAGGGTCCGGTCTTCCTAGAAAGTCTTAGTTTTTTGGCTTCTGGGGTCATAGCCAAATCTTGCATGTTTAGCCACTTTTGGCCACATCGGCTATTCTTGCAAAGGTGGTTCAATTGCCCATGTCTTAGGATCTTGAGTCCATGAGTCAGTGTCATATCACTCTAAGGTCCGTCCGTGTCAGGTTTGCGCCCCTAGCCACATTTGGCCATATCGGCCATTTTTGGAAAATAGTCCATTTTCGCAAAATAATTCTTTAAGACCATGACTGACGGGATATTAGAGCCATGTAAGCTTCAAATGAAGTACCCCTCATGCTTAGGGGTCGACTGTGTCGAGTTTGCACTAATAGTCACTTTCAGCCACTTAGGCTAATCTGCAACTATAGCCGAATTGTGTCATGCATTTGTCCACCAGGAAATGTTATGGTGTCATTCCGAGTCATTAACCATGTTCAGTTCATTCAGGTATGGATCTGCTGATTCGATCCAAAGTGCTGATGGTAACAAAGGTTCCTAAGAAATTGATCAAGTGGTGGAATATGTTTTCATTGTTAGAGCAGCATGAGTTGAGGCATAAATTGGGCACCCTAACTTCCCTTCTTGATATCACACCCCGCCCAGATTTAGTAGAGGCGATGTTGACTTATTGGGATCCGCAGAACTTAACTTTCAAATTTGGAGAGTGTGAGATGACTCTTACTCTGGCAGAAATATCCGGTCTCACCCACTTAAGTTATATAGGCAAGAATATGATACTTCCCCGGGACCACTCTAGGATTAGATTTCTCAACGACCTGGGCCTAAAAGATAAACAAGCGTTTAAAGTTCCTTGAGCAGTCTTGGATATCTCTGGACTATTTGTTTGCTAGATTTGGACCACATGATAGTTTTGACGTCTTTTGGGATGAGTTCTACACAACCAAAGCAAAATGGAAAAGACGTCGCCTCGAAGCTTTCAGTCTTGCTTTATTAGGGTTACTGGTTTTTCCATTAGACGAGAGGCACATTGGCACTCGTCTACAGTCGGTGGTAATGGCGCTATTTCATGAGAAGCAACACAAAACCGTTATCGTTGTGCCAATGATTTTAACAGAGTTGTACCGAGCCCTGAGTGAAGTGAGGGGAGGTGTCAGGTATTTTGAGGGAAGTAACCTTTTGCTACAATTATGGATGATGGAGCATTTGCATACAACTTCCTTACTTTGTCCCATCAACCGTGCTTTGAGGGATCGGGTGGTATGCATCGAGCGTAGGATGAAGTCTCCTAAGTTCACATACCCAATAGGTGTCACAGTTTGGATTGAGTTCCTTGGTTCGAGGACAAATGAGAATGTCTTGTGGACTTACCTTTGGCTATCTCTAGAAGATATCTTGGTAGGATGCCTCATGCAGCCTTTCTTGATGCTGATAGGACTCAAGTGTGTCGGGCCATATACGCCGGTCAGGGTAATGCGACAGTTGGGCAGACGACAAGAGGAGCCTCCAACTTTGAACCTTCGGAGGTACATTAGGAATTTTGGCGATAAGCTGGTTAACGAAATCAAGTACGTGCAATACTGGAACAATGCAAAGAGGATGAAGAAAGATATATTAGTAAAAGATATTGGCAGACCCGAATGCACTCAGGAGTACCTAATTTGGTTACAGTCCGTCCCACCAGGGGTCAGCACCCTATTGCCCGCACAGCTTAGGGGGCGGGCAGTTCAGACAGAGGGCTTTGAGGAGGCGTTGGACCAAGATCCCAGGGGTAAGCTTGAGTTGATAAAGTTTCAGTTAGAGGAATTGGCAGCAAATGTGGAGCAGCATAGCCAGTATTTGCTTAGGGTTGGTCTTCAGGAAACAGGGGCACAGGCCAAGGTCTTCGTTCCTAGTATTGGTGTTTCTCTACGAGGCATGTTACAAAGCTTGAGCACGGCGGATAGGCCAAGACCATCCCAACCAGGACTGAGTCTTTAGGTAGTTTCAGAGCTGGTCATAGTGTGGTCAACTGTGTCTGGTCTTCCATTATTACATTTCTTATCAAAAGTCTTAAATGAAAAGTCCCAAATTTTAGTTTCCATCACTTTTTCAAAATTTACGCTGGGTTTGATTCATGGAGAACATGATACATAGGCAACCTACATCAGGTTCTATCAAGTTAGGGTGCATCAAAAGAAAGGAAATTGGTAAAAGATGTTGAAAGAAAGAGAAGGCAAGATTGAAATAATCAAATCGGGATAATGCCATATGACCTTGCAACCCTCACAGTCATTTTAGAACCGTTGTTTGCTGCTAGGCGCATTTCACGTAACGTGATATTATTATCTGATAAATGCCCACAACGCTGACATGTTGGTTTTGTGTTGTTGTCCTTTGTTATTTCTAACTATTTTCAGGAAGGTGGTTAGTTTGTTGGCATCCTGGCAAGTTATTCATACAACACCCGATCAAAGCGCCAAACAATCATGGTTAGCAAGGAAATAGATACTGCAGTCGTAGACCCGCCGAGAGAGGTCGTTGAGTCGGAATCGGAATTGCAGGAGGAGGTCTGGAGGTTAAAACATCAGATGGCAGAAATGTACCAGGCATGGGTTAAGGGACACCCTCCACCCTCGTTCCCCACCAACTACACAGAAAACTTTGCTTCCATTCCACCACTTTCTCATTCCCAGATGGCTAATATCATTGACCTTTCCCCACAACACGCACCTGGCTTCACCCCTTACCACAATTACCTGGTACTTTTGCCCAAACTTTTCATGCTCCACCAGTCAAAACAACCTCGTACCCTACTCCAACATCTGCTCCTATTTTTGTACCCCCACCACAAACTACCCTTCATCGATCCTCTAGTGAGCCCGCATTTCCCGCCCCGGATGCCCATTACCATGCACCGGAGCCTACCTTCAAAGTCCCAGACCCTTACTCCTACACTCCCCAATTTGAGCCTCACATTGAAACTAACAAACCACCCAAGAATGCAGAGCAGGAGGAGATGTTTAGGAAGTTACAGAGTCTCGAGCAATCATTGAGAAATATGCAAGGGTTGGGAAACCAGGTGAGTGTGGCCTATAAGGATTTATATTTGTTTCCCGATGTCCAACTGCCTGCTGGATTCAAGATGCCCAAGTTCGACTTGTATAATGGACATGGGGATCCTGTTGCCCATCTAAGGGGTTATTGCAGCAAAATGAGAGGTGCCGGAGGAAAAGACGAATTACTAGTGGCCTACTTCAGCCAAAGTCTGAGTGGGGCAGCTTTAGAATGGTACACCCGCCAGGACATTAACAGGTGGTACACTTGGGACGATATGGCTCAGGCTTTCGCCCGACACTTCCAATACAACATAAACATTGTTCCAGACCGTCTATCTCTGACCAAGGTGGAAAAGAAATCCAGTGAAAGCTTTAGAGAATATAGGTTCCGATTGAGAGAACAAGCTGCACGAGTCAACCCTCCAATGGAAGAAGATGAGATGGTTAAGTATTTCCTCCAAGCCTTGGAGCCCACTTACTATGGACACTTGATCTCAGCCATTGGTAAGTCCTTCAATGATGTGGTAAAGATAGGAGAAATGGTGGAAGAAGGGCTCAAGTCGAGTAAGATCATGAGTTATTCTGCTATAAAAGCAACTACCCAGGCAATCCAAAGTGGTAGCAGAAGTTGGCTAGGCAAGAAAAAGAGGGAAGATGTCGCTATGGTTGTCTCCGGATCATGGCAGGGCCAGAGGGGTTCACCTCACCAATACATCCATCCTCGATCCCGACCTCAAACCTATAACCAAGCTCCATATAATACACCCCAATATTACTTTTCCCCGCAAAACCCCCAAGACATAGCCAGACCATCTCAATATTTCGTTCACCACGCACAATCATATGCTCAACTTACTCCTTATCCACAATGGCATGCCCTTGTCCCACAAAATACCTACCCGGCTCCATAAAATGCCTATCCATTTCTACAACCTTATCAAAACCCCAATAGTTTACCTTTTCGACCAAAAACAGAGTATAAGAGAGAGAGAGGCAGTAGCAAAAATAAACTTTTACCCCGCTTGGAGAATCCTATGCCAGTCTATTCCAAAGGTTAAGGTAGCTGGACGTCTTGAGGCCAATTGAGTCAAAAATACTAAATCCCTCTCCAAAGAACCTTGATTATTCCCTAAGATGTGCCTATTGCTCTGATGCTCCAGGCCATGACATAGAAAAGTGTTGGCATCTGAAACGGGCGATCCAAGAGCTCATCGATACAAACCAAATTGTAGTCCAAAGCCCAGACACTCCAAACATCAACCAGAACCCTCTGCCCGCCCATGAAGAGACACATATGATTGAAGTAGTTTACAAGGACGGGGAACCCGAGAAGTCTTATAAGTCTGTCATGATGATTTGGGCCAGTGAAAACAATTTGGTTAAAGATCCAGATTCCATCAAAGGAAAGCCTGTGACAGTTGAAGGGGCGACAGAAAAGCCGATCCCGCTCAATTTGAAACCACCGGTGTTGGTCGTGAAAGGGATGTCAAAAGATATTGCGACAAGTCTAGAAAGCTCAAAAGTGGTAGTGCCGGGGATTCCAAGTAAGCCTGTCCTAGTTGTGAAAGGGACTCATATTACCCCTATCATCATTAAACCTGTAACTCAGCTACCGGTGGTTGATACGAAGGCTGTTCCGTGGAATTACAGGCAAGTGATAGTGACATACAAAGGAAAGGAAGTGGAGGAAGAAGTAAATGAGACTGGAGGATTGACTTGTTCTGGGAGATGTTTCGCTCCAGAAGAATTAAGAAAAGTCAAGCCATTCAAATATAGTCAGATGCCAGTAAGGAAATCAGTTACTAAGGAAGAGGCTGAGGAGTTCCTGAAGAAGATGAAAGGGAAGATTATTCCATTATAGAGTAGTTGAGGAAAACACCAGCTCAAATTTCTCTTTTGTCTTTGCTGATACATTCAAATGAACATCGCAGGGTCTTGATGAAGATTTTAAATGAGGCACATGTTCCTGATAAGATCACCGTGAACCACTTGGAAAAGATAGCTGGCAAGATTTTCGAAGCAAACATGATCACTTTCTCGGATGATGAACTTCCTATCGAGGGTACAGAACACAACCGAGCTCTTTATCTCACAGTGAAGTGCGAAGATGCTGTTGTCTCGAGGGTTTTGGTTGACAATGGCGCTACTGCAAATATTTGCTTTGTCTACTCTGCAAAAACTAAATATTGGCACCAAAAGGATCCGCTTGAACAATGTGTGCGTTCGAGGCTTTGATGGAGGAGGTAAAGATTCTGTTGGAGACATAATGCTTGAATTGTCAATAGGGCCAGTTGAGTTCACTATGGAATTCCAAGTGTTAGATGTAGCTGTCTCCTACAATCTGTTGTTGGGAAGGCCTTGGATACATGCTGCTAAGGCAGTCCGGTCTTCTCTGCACCAAATGGTGAAATTCGAATGGGACAGGAAAGAAATAGTTGTGCACGGTGAGGAAGATTTGTCAGCCTACAACGACACAATTGTTCCGTTCATTGAAGCTGAAGATAATAAAGGACCTTGGGTCTTTCAAACTTTTGAAATAGTGTCTGTTGATAAGATCACTGAAGGAAAATGCATTCCGGGTCCCAAGTTATCCTCCGTATCTGTCATGGTTGCGAATGAAATGCTGAAGAATGATTTTGTGCCGGGCAAGGGTCTAGGATCATCTCTGCAAGGTATTGTGCATCCAATATGCCCCAATGGGAATTATAGTACTTTTTTTGGGTTTCACGCCCACATAAGAGGACATGAAAAGGTTTTAGAATCCAAAACAGAAGGTATGGTCACTCTCCAAGCCAGTCCCACACGTCTTCAAGTCTTTTGTCAAACCAGGAGCCGAAAAACCTCTACCCCCTTAATCCCAGAACTTGTGGCCAATGTTGATGAAGAGATAATCAAGGGGTTCTGAAGTCCTTTCAAAGAGGTCAATATGGTAGAGGTTGGTGAAGGCTCAAGTAAAGCAGATGAGCAGCTTGTCGGCCCAAACGTGAAGCTTAGCAATTGGGAAGTTACTCCTCTCCCTACCAGGAAGGAGTTTTGGTAGTTTGCTTTATTTCCTTTCTGTTATCTAGGTCGTTCAAAGGTTGTAATCCAGACTTTAATTCTTGCTTATTCTGATGCTTAAAACTTTTTATCCTTCATTTTCAATGAAATGCAATTTCCCGTTTTCTATTATTCTTAATAGTGTTTTATTTTGTTTCTTTTGTACAGTTCTTTTTATGCTGGTTGCAGTGACATGACATGCATGAGGAATTTTCAGCCGAGTTTTAGAAGCCAATCTAATTCTGAAATAAAAATCCAAGAAGTAGAATATGATGATGAGATAGAATATGATGAAGAAGCAGCATTTGAGGAAATCAGTAAAGAGCTAAAACAATTTGAAGAAAAACCGAAATCTAATTTGAGTGAGACTGAAGCAATCAATTTAGGGGACTAGGATGATGTTAGGGAACTAAGATAAGTGTGCATCTAGAACCACAAGTGAAGGAGGAAATAATCAAAATGTTGTTTGAGTACAAAGATGTCTTTGCCTAGTCATATGACGAAATGCCGGGTTTGAGCACTAATCTGGTAGTCCATAAATTGCCAACCGATCCAGCATGTCCCCCCGTCAAGCAAAAGTTGCGAAAGTTCAAGACCGATATGAGTGTGAAGATCAAAGAAGAAATCACAAAGCAGCTTGCTGCAAAGGTCATTCGGGTCACTCAATATCCCACTTGGTTAGCCAATGTTGTGCCAGTGCCAAAGAAGGATGGTAAGACCAGGGTCTGTGTTGATTACTGTGATCTCAACAAAGCAAGCCCAAAGCATGATTTTCCATTGCCAAACATTCACATTCTGATTGATAATTGTGCCAAGCATGAGATTGGTTCTTTTGTGGACTGTTACGCGGGATATCATCAGAAAAGACAGCATTCATCACGCCATGGGAAACGTACTGTTATCGGGTAATGCCATTTAGTTTGAAGAATGCTGGGGCAACTTACATGAGGGCAATAACCACCATGTTTCATGATATGATACATAGGGAGATTGAGGTTTATGTAGATGATGTGATCATAAAGTCAAAGAAGCAATCTGACCATGTCAAGGACCTCAGAAAGTTTTTCCAAAGGCTCCGCAGGTACAATCTCAAGCTCAATCCAGCAAAATGTGCATTTGGTGTCTCGTCTGGTAAACTGCTGGGATTCGTGGTCAGTCGACGCGGTATTGAACTAGATCTGTCAAAGATCAAAGCCATTCAAGAATTACCGCCGCCAAAGAGCAAAACAGATGTGATGACCCTACTTGGAAGGTTAAATTACATCAGCAGGTTTATTGCTCAACTCACGACAACCTGTGAGCCCATCTTTAAGATGCTAAAGAAGAATGCCGCAGTCAGATGGACTGATGAGTGTCAAGAAGCATTTGATAAGATCAAGAGGTACCTGTCAAATCCACCGGTGCTGGTCCCACCAGAGCCGGGAAGACCTCTAATTCTTTATTTGACAGTCTTGGACAACTCTTTTGGTTGCGTGTTGGGTCAACATGACATCACAAGAAAGAAGGACCAAGAAATCTATTATCTCAACAAGAAGTTCACTCCCTATGAGGTTAAGTACACTCTTCTTGAGAGGACATGTTGCGCCTTGACTTGGGTGGCACAAAAGTTGAAGCATTATCTGTCATCCCAAACTACTTACCTCATTTCTTGCATAGATCTTTTGAACTACATCTTTCAGAAGCCTATGCCCACGGGAAGACTTGCAAAGTGGTAGATTTTACTCACAGAGTTTGATATCATCTATGTCACTCGGACCGCGATGAAAGCCCAAGCTTTAGCCGACCACTTAGCCAAGAATCCAGTGGATGATGAATACAAGCCATTGAAGACTTATTTTCCTAATGAAGAGGTCATGCATGTTGACGAGATTGACCACGATGAAAAACCAGGTTGGAAACTTTTCTTTGATGGAGCTGCTAACATGAAAGGGGTCGGAGTAGGGGCTGTACTTATCTCTGAAACAGTGCAACACTACCCTGTAACAGCCCAGCTTCGATTTTATTGCACCAACAACATGGCTGAGTACGAAGCATGCATTCTAGGTCTGAAGTTAGCTATAGACATGGGAGTCCGGGAAATACTTGTTATGGGAGACTCAGATCTTTTGGTCCACCAGATTCAAGGAGAATGGGAAACTCGAGATTTGATGCTCATACTTTACCGACAGTACTTCCATGATCTTTGTCAACGCTTCAGATCAGTTGAATTTAGACATGTTCTCAGGATTCATAATGAGATTGTTGATGCCTTGGCCACCCCTAGCGTCGATGTTGCATCATCCAGACAAGGTTTATGTCGACCCCATACATATCCATGTTCGTGATCAACATGCTTATTGTAATGTGGTGGAAGAGGAAATCGATGGCGAGCCTTGGTTCCATGATATCAAGAAATACATCAGGTCGGGGGTATATCCAGTACATGCTACAGGTGACCAAAAGAGAATCATTCGACGTTTGGCCAGTGGATGTTTCTTGAATGGAGGAATGTTGTACAAGAAGACTCCAGATTTAGGATTGCTGAGGTGCATAGATGCTAAAGAGGCTTCAATTATCATGGCCGAAGTACATTCTGGAGTTTGCGGTCCACATATGAATGGGTATGTATTGACAAAGAAGATACTCCGAGTAGGTTATTATTGGTTTACCATAGAACGGGATTGTATCAGCTTTGTTCGCAAGTGTCATCAATGCCAGGTACATGGTGATTTGATTCACTCTCCCCCATCTGAGTTACACACAATGTCTGCACCTTGGCCCTTTTTTGCTTGGGGAATAGATGTTATTGGGCCAATTGAGCCGGCATCGTCGAATAGGCATAGGTTTATTCTGGTGGCCATTGATTATTTTACCAAGTGGGTCGAAGCAGTAACCTTCAAATCCGTAACCAAGAAGGCAGTGGTGGACTTTATTCATTCAAACATCATTTGTCGGTTCGGGATTTCCAAGTTGATCATCACAGACAATGCTGCTAATCTCAACAGTCATTTAATGAAAGAGGTATGCCCACAGTTCAAGATTATGCATCGAAACTCCACTCTGTATCGCCCCAAGGCAAATGGAGCTGTTGAGGCGCCAACAAGAACATAAAGAAGATACTTCGTAAGATGGTTCAGGGTTCTTGGCAATGGCATGAAAAGTTGCCTTTTGCATTATTGGGTTATCGCACTATTGTGCGCACTTCAGTGGGTGCAACTCCTTATCTGCTGGTATACGGAACTGAGGCAGTTATACCTGCGGAAGTTGAGATTCCATCTCTTCGGATCATTGCAGAAGCCGAAATTGATGATAACGAGTGGGTCAAAACCCGGATCGAGCAGTTGAGTCTGATTGATGAGAAAAAACTGGCTGCAGTATGTCATGGTCAACTGTATCAGAAGAGAATGGCAAGAGCATACAACAAAAAGGTGTGCCCTCAGAAATTTGAAGTGGGCCAAATGGTATTGAAACGCATTCTTCCTCATCAGGTGGAAGCCAAAGGCAAATTCGCCCCAAACTGGCATGGACCATTCGTCGTGACGAGAGTGTTGCCTAATGGTGCCTTGTATTTGAAAGACATGGAAGGCAAATGTGCAGATATGGCTATCAATTCTGATGCAGTTAAGAGGTACTATGTATGATCTCTTTGCTCATTTTCAATTGTATTTTGTACTTGGCATGCTCAAAGTTGAAATGACGAAGGCATTTTATCCCGCTACCCAAACACTTTCATCCTTCGCTACCCTTTTGAGCCTTACTTATTTTCTTTCATATCCCTCTTTTGGAATTAGTAGCAGAAATAAGAAAAGAAGAAGAAGAAAAGAAAGAAAAGAAAAGAAAAGAAAATGAAAAAAAAAAGAAAAAGAAAAAAAGAAGAGAAAGAAAAAAAGAAGTGGAAAGAAAGAAACAAACAGGGAAAACGTTTGAACTACGTTTGACGTGATTCCTTTCAAGGATACGTAGGCAGCCTTACGAGTCGGTCTCATCAAAATAAAAATGACAAATCCCCGCAGCCCCCAAAGAAACTGGGGCAGAAGTTTTTTGAATTCGAAAGATCTGATTCCAAAAGTTGTAATTTTATCGCTATTTTTATCTTGAATTATTTTTGAGCCTTCATGCCGCCCTTTCTTTCTAACCCTGTCCGAAAGCCTACAATACGGTCCAAAGAAAGACCTTCCAATCAATCTTTGAGGATGTCTGTCACTCCCCTTTTTTCGGGCGGGCAAGACTATTAAACCCTTTTTGGTTAAAAGGCTTAATAAAACTCGCAAAAGGGATTTTCAATTCTGAAAGTGACAAAAGATAATATTTAAAAGGGAAACTTAGAGTCGCCACCTGAAAATTGATTCTGGTGTGCCAGGCCACCATTTTAGAACTTAGGCTAGGAGCCAAGTTCATACCAGAGATTGGGTAAGGGGGTTCATTTGACTCGGAGAGAAGGTGATAGGCATTCCCCGGGTCCCGTGAAAGTCACGGTTGCGTACTCGATTTAGTTGGCTTTTAGAATATTCGAATTGAGGCAAACACAAACGAGAGAAAAACAAACGCACAAGAGGTTTGAGGTCGTTCCCACCTAATAAAAGGAAAATAAAACTAAAATTGAAGTACTACAAGTTTTACTTTTGGTCTTCACATACAAATACCTCGGAGCATTCCCCGGAATGTCAAATACATAAGACTTTCGGGGCATTTCCGGGATAAATTCAACTAGGGAACGACCTATTACCTCAAAAATTAACAAAACGTCCTAGCTTTGGCTACCCAAGTGTGATCAGCCTAAATATGCTACTAGTGAGCAATGTAATAAAATAAGAAAAATTAGATCTAAATTAAAGAAAAATGAAAATTCAGCTCATGGCCCTGTTCTTTAACTTTTATTTCATGCATTTAACCAAACCTGGTCCCAAAAAGCCATAGAAGACAAGAAAAGAGCAGAACATCACTACAAATGGGGATATGCTATCGCATATCCCTCATGCGAACCGCATTCTGCGCCTAAAGGGTCGCAGATCAGCACAAGATCTTAGGCAGTATCCACGATCAAAATGCGATCACATCTGCGATCGCAGATCGTGTATGCGAACCGCAAATCGCACGCAGAGATCGCAAATTGGAGCAGAGTCCTGGGCAAGGTTTTAATGTCAAAAATACGACAATCAAGTTAAATATGCGGACGCATATCAGTTATGCGGTCGCAGATTTAATATCGAACACAAATTGACCTTATGCTTTTGACAATATGGCCCAAAATGTGGACCGCATATGAATTATGCGGTCGCAAATTCAACACCAAACGCAGAGGATTTGATTGTTTGTTTCGATTTTTCTTTCTGTTAAACGATTATATCAGACATCAATCACTTTGCGCTATTCACTAAGGTGCAATTAGAGCCTAATCAATTCCACGAAGTTAACGGATTGGAAACAGGCATCCACAGATCTGTCATATTTTAAATCATACCAACAAAAATGAAGAAGAATTGAGAAATGAACCTGGACGAAAATATCCGCTGGTTTGAAAGTCAATACAAGCGACAAAGCTACGGACCACGATGGTAACTCGAACTGGCAGCTAAATCGAACTCCAGCACCTCTTCAATCGGTTTTTTGGAAGATAGGAGAAATACGAGTTCCTCTGTTTTCTGGTTCTTTTGAAGTTTTGAAGAAGAAGAGAGCCAAAAATGGATTCGAGCTCCCTTTTTGGTGTTTGTTTTCTGAGCTTTTCAACTAAACCTAGATTAATCTGAAGAACTCTTCTTTGAATTGCTCATTTCGATTTCTCTGTGTTTCTATGTTTTTTTTTTTATTGTTCTCTCTTTTTTCTCTCAAAAACTCTCTGTCTAGACTCTCCCCTCCTCTAAAGATCCTCCCACCCCCTATATTCTTGTCCTCCAAGATAATTAACTACCTCCCCCCAGAAGAATCCCCCAAAATCCGTTAGCAATGAGTGAGGATCCTAGAGAATGGAGAGTGTATGCGTGAGAGAATCCTTTTTGTCAAAGTCCGTTATTCATACGTGGCATAAATGAGAAAGAGGGGTTGGGTTCTGTTGGGCTGCTGCATTTGGGCTCCAAAACTTACAAGACTTGGGCAAAACAAAAAAATCTGAAAAACAATTTTAAAGCCCAAAAATATAAGACCTTGATTGAATTAGTAACATTATAAAAGATAAAAGCTTGGTACTATTTTGATATTTTCAATTTTGTATCTAAAAATAGAATTAAACTTAATAAAAAAGGGAATTCCTACAGAATTGAACTCTAATAATTATTCTACAAGTACTATGATTATTAGAGGTGATTATGATACGCGGGTCAAAAATTACATGTCTACAGCTGCCCCTCTTTGACGGGAAACATGGAGTGTTTTCAGGCAAAGAACAACAAGACATATTTTTGACCCGACCTCTGCTTGGGGAAACCAAAATTGAAGGAAAGAGAATGTGACCGAGCCCTGGTATTTGAGCTGCCTACATATCCTTGGTTACAAAGGAATCAGGCCACGTGTAGTTCGTAAGTGAGAAAGGCAATGGGGTACCGAGGTGGAGCGTCGATTGGAATGCCGTCGAAGTTGCGGTTCGCGGTCCCTGTCATTACATCAAAAATAAAGGAAAGATTACATCAGAAGTAAAAGAAAAATACAAAATCCTATTTGCTTCTTGTCTTGAATCTTCCTTGAATTTCTGCTCGATCTTCAATATAGACTTTGGAAAATGTGGATCATGTTCTTCAGGCGGGTCCCTGATGTTTCTTATATTTGTGGATTTGAAATGACTCTGAAATGAATTCCCTCATTTTCCTAGTGGGCGCCTGATTGCTGAAGCTTGAACGTGTTCCCTCGTTATTCAGGTGAGTGCCTGATTGCTGAACCTTGAATGTATTCCCTCGTTATCCAGGCAGGTGCCTGACTGTTAAAACTTGAATGTATTCCCTCGTTATCCAGGTGGACGCCTGTTTTTTTTACAATAAAGCAAACAAAACAAAAGAAACTTTTCTGCCCAAGTTGGAACCTGGGCATATATGCGAGGATTAATTGAATTATGTTACCTAAAACTTTTAAGAATTTAAAAACTAATTCCCATTATCCAGGAGGGTCCTGAAAATTTAAAGACTAAATCTCATTATCCAGGAAAGTCCTGAAAACCTAAAAACTAAATCCCAATATCCAGGAGGGTCCTGAGAACTAAAAATTAAGTCTCATTATACAGGAGGTTCCTGAAAACTAAAAATTAAATCCAATTATCCAGGAGGGTCCTGAAAACTAAAAATTAAATCTCATTATCCAGGAGGGTCCTGAGAACTAAAAATTAAGTCCCATTATCCAGGAGGGTCCTGAAAACTAAAAATTAAATCCCATTATCCAGGAGGATCCTGAGAAATTTTAAAACTAAATCCCATTATCCAGGAGGGTCCTGAGAAATGTAAAGCTAATTCCCATTATCCAGGAGGGTCCTGAGAAATTTTAAAACTAAATCCCATTATCCAGGAGGGTCCTGAGAAAGCTAAAAGCTAAATCCCATTATCCAGGAGGGTCCTGAGAAATTTAAAGCTAATTCCCATTATCCAGGAGGGTCCTGAAAAATCAAAAATGATTTTACCTGTGCCATGCTCTTTTCTTGGGGAATTCCGAATAGAAACCTTTTGCCTCTCAAGCTATGTCTTCTTCACAAGAGGGCTTTGTGGATTGACAAATTTTCATGTTTCTTGTTTCAGATAAATAAAATCTTGTTAGTTTAAAAATGCGGTAGTTAGTTTGCGGCGTCATTGCTGGGGGTCTGCTTCTGCTGGGGAATATGTTCAAGTTTTAACTCTTGCTAGGGATCTGCTCATGTTGACCGCCATGCTTTGTCCTGATCAGCTACTTTGATCGAGCAAATAGTTGTTTGACCTTTGATTGGGACCGGATCGCACAATCTCCGAATGACCCGAATTTCTTATCCTTATCTGTTGCATTGCATTTTCGTTCCGAACGCAGCTGCATCCTTGTATTTTCAAAACTTAAAAGTCGCCTTATTGCCTAGACTTCAATTATCTGCATACCACTTCATTCCAAATCTCGTTTGTTGTGATATGCTTGGCCAAGTTCTGCTTTGCGCAATTTAGAAGCTGGTAGTAAGCTTTGAAATCCTTCCCTGCTTGTCTGTCATGAGCTAATTCGAAGGAAAATCATGAGGATGGACTCAGAGAGTAAACTGTAATAATTTGGACAAAAGAAACAAAAGAAAACTTTGAACACGGATGGCTATGTGAAGGAAATTTGGAAAAGAAAGACTTATCTGAGGGAAACAGCCAGCTTCAATGATCATGACATGGATTTCGGATTGATCAGCCTAATCCGTCCTACCAATCATATTCAGCTCGTGGCATAAGTCTATACCTCGAAGACCGATCTTTCACTAATCCCATTCCTCTTGTTGGTTTTATCTTTCAGCTCACCATCGCCTTATGGTGCCCGTGAGGGTTTTCACCAATAAGACTCTCATTTTAATTTTCTCTCATCTCACCATCGTCGTATGGTGCCCGTGAGGGTTTTCACCAGTAAGACTCTCATTTTATATTTCTCTCATTTCATGAAGGGAGTGTTGCCCCTGATGCAAATCACGTCTCTGTCTTGCGTGACCCGGCATCCTCAAAGATTAATCGAAAGGTCTTTCTTTGGACTGTAATGTAGGCTTTTGGACAAGGTTAGAAAGAAAAGGTGACATGAAGACTCAAAATAATTCAGGATGAGATAGGGGTAAGAATTACAACTTTTGGAATCAGATCTTTTCGAATTCGAAATTTCTGCCCCAGTTTCTTTGGGGTCTGTGGGGATTTTTAATTTTTATTTTGATGAGACCGAACCATAAGGCTGCCTACATATCCTTAAAAAGGAATCAGGTCAAACGTAGTTCAAACGTTTTCCCTGGTTGTTTGTTTCTTTTCCTTTCTTTTTCTTTTTCTTTTTCGTTTGTTTTTTCATATTTTTTTCGTTTTTTTTTCTTTTCCTTTATCTCTACTACTGATTCCAAAAGAGGGATATGAAAGAAAATAAATAAGGCTAAAAAAAGGTAGCGAAGGATGAAAGTGTTTGGGTAGCGGAATAAAATGCCTTCGTCATTTCAAACTTCGAACATGCCAAGTTCAAAATACAATTGAAGATGAGCAAAGAGATCATACATAGTACCTCTTAACTACATCAGAATTGATAGCCATGTCTGCACATTTACCTTCCATGTATTTTAAGTACAAGGCACCATTAGGCAACCCTCTCGTCACAACGAATGGTCCATGCCAGTTTGGGGCGAATTTGCCTTTGGCTTCCGCCTGGTGAGGAAGGATACATTTCAGTACCATCTGGCCCACTTCAAATCTGCGAGGGCGCACCTTTTTGTTGTATGCTCTAGCCATTCTCTTCTGATACAATAGACCATGACATACTGCAGCCAATCTTTTTTCATCGATTAAACTCAACTGTTCGAGCCGGGTTTTGACCCACTCATTATCATCAATTTTAGCTTCTGCAATGATCCTAAGAGATGGAATCTCAACTTCCGTGGGTATGACTGCCTCAGTTCCATATACCAGCAGATAAGGAGTTGCACCCACTGAGGTGCGAACGATAGTGCGATAGCCCAGTAATGCAAAAGGTAACTTTTCATGCCACTGCTGAGAACTCTGAGCCATCTTACGAAGTATTTTCTTTATGTTCTTGTTAGCAGCCTCAACAGCTCCATTTGCCTTAGGACGATACGGAGTGGAATTCCGATGCATAATCTTGAACTGTTGGCATACCTCTTTCATCAAATGACTGTTGAGATTAGCAGCATTGTCTGTGATGATCACCTTGGGAATTCCGAACCGACAAATGATGTTTGAATGAACAAAATCCACCACTGCCTTCTTGGTTACGGACCTGAAAGTTACAGCTTCGACCCACTTGGTAAAGTAATCAATGGCCTCTAGAATAAATCTATGCCCGTTTGACGTTGCCGGCTCAATTGGCCCAATAACATCCATGACCCAGGCAACAAAGGGCCATGGTGCAGACATTGTGTGTAACTCAAATGGGGGAGAATGAATCAAATCACCATGTACTTGGCATTGATGACACTTGCGAACAAAACTGATACAATCTCGTTCCATGGTGAGCCAATAATAACCTGCTTGAAGTATCTTCTTTGCCAACACATACCCATTCATATGTGGACCGCAAACTCCAGAATGCACTTCGGCCATGATAATTGAAGCTTCTTTAGCATCTATGCACCTCAGCAATCCCAAATCCGGAGTCCTCTTGTACAAGATTCCTCCGTTAAGGAAAAATCCACTTGTCAAACGTCGAATGGTCCTATTTTGGTCACCTGTAGCATGTACTGGATATACCCCCCGACCTGACGTATTCCTTGATATCATGGAACCAAGGCTCGCCATCGATTTCCTCTTCCACCACATTACAATGGGCATGTTGATCACGAACTTGGATATGTATGGGGTCGACATAAACCTTGTCTGGATGACGCAACATTGACGCTAGGGTGGCCAAGGCATCAGCAATCTCATTATGAATCCTTTGAACATGTCTAAATTCCACTGACCTGAATTGTTGACAGAGATCATGCAGGTACTGTCGACAAGGTATAAGCTTCAAATCTCGGGTTTCCCATTCTCCTTGAATTTGATGGACCAAAAGATCTAAGTCTCACAGAACAAGTATTTCCTAGACTCGCATGTCTATAGCTAATCTCAGACCCAGAATGCATGCTTCGTACTCAGCCATGTTGTTGGTGCAATAAAATCGAGGCTCATTACCTCTGTTTTGTTCCTTGGCGGTGGTAATTCTTGAATGGCTTTGATCTTTGACGGATCCAGTTCAATACCGCATCGACTGACCACGAATCCCAGCAGTTTACCAGACGGGACACCAAATGCACATTTTGCTGGATTGAGCTTGAGATTGTACCTGCGGAGCCTTTGAAAAAACTTTTTCAGATCTTTGACATGGTCAGACTGCTTCGTTGACTTTATGATCACATTATCTACATAAACCTCAATCTCCCTATGTATCATGTCATGAAACATGGTGGTCATCGCCCTCATTTAAGTTGCCCCAGCATTCTTCAGACCAAATGGCATTACCCTATAACAGTACGTTCCCCATGGCGTGATGAATGCTGTCTTTTTTGCATCTTCCTCGTCCATCAAAATCTGATGATATCCTGCGTAACAGTCCACAAAAGACCCAATCTCATGCTTGGCATAATTGTCAATCAGAATGTGAATGTTCGGCAATGGAAAATCATCCTTTGGGCTTGCTTTGTTGAGGTCACGGTAATCAACATAGACCCTGGTCTTACCATCCTTCTTTGGCACTGGCACAACATTGGCTAACCAAGTGGGATATCGGGTGACTCGAATAACCTTTGCAGTAAGCTGCTTTGTGATTTCTTCTTTGATCTTTATACTCATATCAGTCTTGAACTTTCGCAACTTTTGTTTGACCGGGGGACATGCTAGATCGGTTGGCAATTTATGGACTACCAGATCGGTGCTCAAACCTGGCATCTCGTCATATGACCAGGCAAAGACACCTTTGTACTCAACCAAAGTTCTGATTATTTCCTCCTTCACCTATGGTTCTGGATGCACACTTATCTTGGTTTCCCTAACATCATCCTGGTCCCCTAAATTGATTGCTTCAGTCTCGCTCAAATTAGGTTTCGGTTTTTCTTCAAATTGTTTTAGCTCTTTGCTGATTTGTTCAAATACCGCTTCTTCATCATATTCTATTTCATCATCATACTCTACTTCTTGGATTGTTATTTCAGAATTGGATTGGCTTTTAGAACTCGGCTGAAAATTCCTCATGCATGTCATGTCTCTGCAACCAGCATAAAAAGAATTGTACAAAAGAAACAAAAATAAAACATTATTAAGAATAATGGAAAACGGGAAATTGCATTTCATTGAAAGTAAAAGGATAGCAAGGTCTGAGCATCAAGATAAGCAAAACTTAAAAAGAAAGATCCGGATTACAACCCTGGAACGACCTAGATAATAGAAAAGAAAATAAAGCAAAATACCAAAACTCCTTGCTGGTGGGGAGAGGAGTAACTTCCCAATTGCTAAGCTTCACGCTTGGGCCAACAAATTGCACATCTGCTTTGCTAGAGCCTTCACCAATCTCTACCATATTGACCTCTTTGAAAAGACTTCGGAACCCTTTGGTTATCTCTTCATCAATATTGACCACAAGTTCTGGGAGTGAGGAGGTTGGAGGTTTTTCGGCTCCTAGTTTGACAAAAGGCTTGGAGATGTGTGGGACGGGCTTGGGGAGAGACCATACTTTCTAGTTTGGATTCCTAAACCTTTTAATGTCTTCTTCTATGGGTGTGAATCCCAAACCAAATGTGCCATAATTCCCATTGGGACGTGTTGGATTCACAATACCTTGTAGAGTTGATCCTAAATCCTTGCCCGGCACAAAATCGTTCTTCAACATTTCATTCGCAACCATAACAGATGCGGGGGATAACTTGGGACCCAGAATGCATTTTCCTTCAGTGATCTTATCAACAGACACTGTTTCAAAAGTTTGAAAAACCCAAGGTCCTTTAGCTTCAACGAACGGAATAATTGTGTTGTTGCAGGTCGACAAATCTTCCTCACCGTGCACCACTATTTCTTGCCTGTCCCACTCGAATTTTACCATTTGGTGCAGAGAGGACAGGACCGCCTTAGCAGCATGTATCCAAGGCCTTCCCAACAGCAAATTGTAAGAGACAGCCACATCCAACACTTGGAACTCCATGGTAAAATTCAACTGGTCGTATTGACAATTCGAGCATTATGTCTCCAACAGAGTCTTTACCTCCTCCATCAAAGCCTCGAACGCACACACTGTCTAGCGGATCCTCTCGGTGCCAGTCTTCAATTTTTGTAGAGTAGACAAAGGAAAAATATTTGCACTAGAGCCATTGTCAACCAGAACCCTCGAAACAACAGCATCTTCGCACTTCACTGTGAGATAGAGAGCTCGATTGTGTTCTGTACCTTCGATAGGAAGTTCGTCATCCGAGAAAGTGATTCTGTTTGCTTCGAAAATCTTGCCAGCTATCTTTTCCAGGTGGTTTACCGTGATCTTATCAAGAACATGTGCCTCATTTAAAATCTTCATCAAGACCCTGCGATGTTCGTCCGAGTGTATCAGCAAAGATAAAAGAGAAATCTGAGCAGGTGTTTTCCTCAACTGCTCTATAATGGAATAATCTTGTCCCTTCATCTTCTTCAGGAACTCCTCAGCCTCTTCCTTGGTAACCGATTTCTTTACTGGTATTTGGCTATCTTTGAATGGCTTAACTTTCCTTAACTCTTCTAGAGCGAAACATCTCCCAGAACGAGTCAATCCTCTAGTTTCATTTACCTCTTCCTGCACTTCCTTTCCTTTGTATGTAACTATTACTTGTTTGTAATTCCATGGAACAGCCTTGGTATCAACCACCGGCGGTTGGATTACTGGTTTTATGATGATGGGGGTAATAGGATTCCCTATCACAACTAGTACAGGTTTACTTGGAATCCTCCGCACTACCACTCTTGAGTTTTCTGGCCTTGCCGCAATATCTTTTGACATCCCTTTCGCGACCAACACTGGTGGTTTCAAATTGAGCGGGCTCGGCTTTTCTGTTGCCCCTCCAACTGTCACAGGCTTTGCTTTGGTGGAATCTGGATCTTTAACCAAATTGTTTTCATTAGCCCGAATCATCATGACGGACTTATAAGACTTCTTGGGCTCCCCGCCCTTGTAAACTACTTCAATCACATGTGTCTCTTCATGGGAAGGGAGGGGGTTCTGGTTGATGTTTGGGGTGTTTAGGCTTTGGACTGCAATTTGGTTCGTATCAATGAGCTCTTGGATTGCACGTTTCAGGTGCCAACATTTTTCTATGTCGTGGCCTGGGGCATCAGAACAGTAAGCACATCTTAGAGAATAATCAAGGTTCTTTGGAGGGGGATTTGGTATTTTTGACTCAATTGGCCTCAGGACGTCCAACTGCCTTAGCCTTTGGAATAGACTGGCATAGGATTCTCCAAGCGGGGTAAAAGTTTGTTTCCGCTGTTTCCTTTCTCTCCTATAATCTGGTCTTGGTCGAAAGTGTGGACCATTGGGGTTTTGGTAAGGTTGTAGAGGTGGATAGGCATTTTGTGGAGCTGGATAGGTATTCTGTGGGACAGGGGCACACCATTATGGGTAAGGAGGGGGTTGAGCATATGCTGGGCATGGTGAACGAAATATTGGGGTGGTTTGGCTAAGTCTTGGGGGTTTTGTGGGGAAAAGTAATGTTGAGGTGTATTATATGGGGTTTGGGTATAGGTTTGAGATCGGGATCGGGGATGGGTTTATTGGTGAGGTGAACCCCTCTAGCCCTGCCATGATCCAGAGACAACCATAGCGACGTCTTCCTTCTTTTTCTTGCCTAGCAAACTTCCGGTACCACTCTGGATTGCCTGAGTGGTTGCTTTTATAGCAGAATAACTCATGATCTTACTCGACTTGAGCCCTTCTTCCACCATTTCTTCCATCTTTACCACATCATTGAAGGACTTACCCATGGCTGAGATCAAATGTCCACAGTAAGTAGGCTCCAAGGCTTGAAGGGATTATTTAACCATCTCGTCTTCTTCCATTGGAGGATTGACTCGAGCAGCTTGCTCCCTCCAACGGAACCCATATTCCCTGAAGCTTTCATTGGATTTCTTTTCCATCTTGGTTAGAGATAGGCGGTCCGGAACAATGTCTATATTGTATTGGAAATGTCGGGCGAAGGCCTGAGCCATATCGTCCCAAGTGTACCACCTGTTAACATTCAGACTTTGGCCGAAGTAGGCCACTAGTAATTCATCCTTTCCTCCGGCACCCCTCATTTTACTGTAATAACCCCTTAGATGGGCAACAGGATCCCCATGTCCGTCATACAAGTCGAACTTGGGAATCTTGAATCCGGCAGGTAGTTGGACATCAGGAAACAAACATAAATCCTTATAGTCCACACTCACCTGATTTCCCAACCCTTGCATATTTCTCAACGATTGCTCGAGACTCTGTAACTTCCTAAACTCCTCCTGCTCTGCACTCTTGGGTGGTTTGTCCGTTTTGACATGAGGCTCAAACTGGTGGGTGTAGGAGTAAGGGTCTGGGACCTTGAAAGTGGGCTCTGGTGCATGGTAAGGGGCATCCGGAGCAGGAAATACGGGCTCACTAGAGGATCGATGAAGGGTAGTTTGTGGTGGGGGTACAAAAATAGGAGCAGATATTGGAGCAGGGTACGAGGTTGCTTTGACTGGTGGAGCATGAGAAGTTTGGGCCGAAGTGCCAGGGTAATGGTGGTAAAGGGTAAAACCAGGTGCGTGCTGTGGGGAAAGAACGATGATATTGGCCATCTGGGATTGAGAAAGTGGTGGAATGGAAGCAAGGTTTTCTGTGTAGTTGGTGGGGAATGAGGGTGAAGGGTGTCCCTTAACCCATGCCTGATACATTTCTGCCATCTGGTGTTTCAACCTCCGAACCTCCTCTTGCAATTCCGATTCTGATTCAACAATTTCTCTCGGTGGGTCTACAACTGCAGTGTCTGTTTCCTTATTAGCCATGACTATTTGGCGTTTTGACCGGGTATTGTATGGATGACTTGCCAGGATGCCAACAAACTAACCACCTTCCTGAAAATAGTTAGAGAATAACAAAGGACAACAACACAAAACCAACATGTTAGCGTTAGGGAATTTATTAGATAAAAATATCACATTACGTGCGATGCACCTAGCAATAAATAATGGTTCTAAATGACCGTGAGGGTCGCAAGGTCATATGGCATCATCCCAATTTGATTATTTCAATCTTGCCTTCTCTTTTACCATTGCCCTCTTTTTGATGCAAAAATAACTCGATAAAACCCAAAAATGATGGAAAAAAAAATAAAATTCGGGATTTTCGTTTAAGAATTTTGATGATGGAAGACCTGACATGCTTGACTACACTTTGACTGGCTTTGAAACTACCTAAAGGCTCGGTACACCTAGACAAGACATGAGAAAATCTTAAGAACATTTGAATAGGGTAGATCCTCAAACTGCTCCTGGCTGGGATGGACCTTGGTTATCCGCCGTGCTCAAACTTTGCAACATGCTTCGTATAGAAACACCAATGTTAGGAACGAAGACCCTGGCATGTGCCCCGGCCTCCTGAAGACCAACCCTAAGCAAATACTGGCTATGCTGCTCCACATTTGCTGCCAATTCCGCTAGCTGAGACTTTATCAACTCAAACTTAACCCTGGGATCTTGATCCGGTGCCTCCTCAAAATCAACTGTCTGAGCTGCCCGCCCCCTAAGTTGTGCTGGCAATGGGGTACTGTCCCCTAGTGGGACGGACTGTAACCAAATCAGGTACTCCTGAGTACACTCGGTCCTGCCAATATCTTTTACTAATGTATCTTTCTTCATCCTCTTTGCATTGTTCCAGTATTGTACGTACTTGATTTCGTCAGCCACCCTTTTGCTAAAATTCATGATGTATCTCCGAAGGTTCAAAGTTGGAGGCTCCTCTTGTCGTCTGCCCAACTGTCGCATTACCCTTACCGGCATATATGGCCTAACACACTTGATTCCTATCAGCATCAGGAAAGGTTGCATGAGGCATCCTACTAGGATATCATCTAAAGTTAGCCAAAGGTAGGCCCATAAAACATTCTCGTTCGTCCTCAAATCAAGGAACTCAATCCAAGCTGTGACACCTACTGGGTATGTGAATTTAGGAGACTTCATCCTACGCTCGATGCATATCACCCGATCCCTCAAGGCACGGTCGATGGGACAAAGTAAGGAAGCTGTGTGCAAATGCTCCATCATCCATAATTGAAGCAAAAGGTTACTTCCCTCAAAATACCTGACACCTCCCCTAACTTCACTCAGGGCTCGGTACAACTCTGCTAAGATCATTGGCACAATGGTAACGGTTTTGTGTTGCTTCTCATGAAATAGCGCCATTACCACCGACTGCAGACGGGTGCCAATGTGCCTTTCATCTAATGGAAAAACCAGTAATCCTAATAAAGCAAGGCTGAAAGCTTCGAGGCGACGTCTTTGCCATTTTGCTTTGGTTGTGCAGAACTCGTCCCAAAAGACATTAAAACTATCATGCGGTCCAAATCTAGCAAACAAATAATCCAAGGATATCCAAGACTGCTCAAGACACTTTAAATGTTTGTTATCCTTTAGACCCAGGTCGTTGAGAAATCTTATCCTAGAGTGGTCCGGGGAAGTATCATGTTCTTGCCTACGTAACTTAACCGGGTGAGACCGGACATTTCTGCCAAGGTAGGAGTCATCTCACACTCCCCAAATTTGAAAGTTAAGTTCTGCGGATCCCCATTGGTCAGCATTGCTTCCACTAAGTCTGGGCGGGGTGTGATATCAAGAAGAGAAGTTAGGGTACCCAATTTATGCATCAACTCCTGCTACTCTAACGATGAAAACATGTTCCACCATTTGATCAATTTCTTAGGAATCTTTACCACCATCAGCACTTTGGATCGAATCAGCGGGTCTATACCTGGATGGGGAGAACACGGTTAACGACACGAAATACTACATGACACCACAACATTTCCTGGTGGACAAATGCAAGACACAATTCGGCTATATTTGCAGATTGGCCTAAGTGGCTGAAAGTGACTATTAGTGCAAATTTGACAAAATTGATCCCTAAGCACGAGAAATGCTTCATTTAAAGCTTACATGACTCTAATATCCCGACAATCATGGTCTTAAAGAATTATTTTGCGGAAATGGACTGTTTTGCAAAAATGGCCGATATGGACAAATGTGGCTAAGGATGCAAATCTGCAATGGACGGACCTTAGAGTGAATATGACACTGTGATTGAGCTAATTTTGTAAAGATAACCCTATTCTGCAAGAATGGCCGATATGGCCTCAAAGTGGCTAAACATGCAAAAGTTGGCTACGACCCTGGAAGCCAAGAACCTAGTACTTACTAGGAAGACCGGACCCTATGTGGGTTGCCTATGTATCTCGCCCGGAAGACGAGAATCAGGTTCGCGTAGTTCGGAAAGATGCAACTCTATTTTGTCCCTTAAAATGATGTAAAAACTCTTGGACCCTTTCCTTGAATTCTTGGAAAATGATGCAAAACTGTAAAATAGCTTTTTTTTTCTTTGATTTTTTGTTTTTTTCGCTTTTTTTTTTTTCTGAAAAAGATTGTGAAAGAAAATACTAGTGGGGCCCAATTTACTTTATTTTCACCCTTCTTTCCAAGACATCGGTCTGCCAAATGACCTTTTTACCCTCACAGATGCAGCATTTAGCACATAGGATGATTAAACGTCATTTTGGGCCACGAGCCCATTTCGATAGAATTTGGACAGGCTTCCTACAAAGGGACACGGTGCCTGGGACCGGGCCCCGCTAGGTCTAAATGACATGATGTAGATAAAATGACCTAAAGGCTGACCTAAGTTTGAGGTTCACTAACAAGGCAGTTCGGGGAAAGCGTATGGTCGATGGTGGCTTCTTAAGCTTTCCACCCACTCCATACGTCCGTCGGCTTCCCCTCCTAAAGTAAGGGTGACTCAACAAAGAATTCGTGCATGCGACGCGTGCTCCGGGACTTGTTGCAGAAAGAAATGACCGGGCAATGCATATGATGACAGTTATAAAGCAGTAAACACATAAAGCACAAATCATAAACACATAAACAACTAGTAAATAACAAAACATGAAAGCATAATAAACTTAACAAAAACATGAAAGCATAATAAAAGCAACAAAACATGAAAGCATAATAAAAGTAAGTAAAGCTAACGAAAAATATAAAACTCAACCAAACATTTTAAAATACAACAAATCAAGTACTAGATCGAACCCGCAAGTTCGATTAATATCGATTATTCCCCAGCGGAGTCGCCAGAGTTGTCACTCCCCCTTTTTCGGGCGGGCAAGACTTTATTAAACCCCTTTTGGTTAAAAGGCTTAATAAAACTAGCAAAAGGGATTTTCAATTCTGAAAGTGACAAAAGATAATATTTAAAAGGGAAACTTAGAGTCGCAACCTGACAATTGATTCTGGTGTGCCAGGCCACCATTTTAGAACTTAAGCTAGGAGCCAAGTTCATACCAGAGATTGGGTAAGGGGGTTCATTTGACTCGGGGAGAAGGTGTTAGGCATTCCTCGGGTCCCGTGAAAGTCACGGTTGCGTACTCGATTTAGTTGACTTTTAGAATATTCGAATTGAGGCAAACACAAACGAGAGAAAAACAAACGCACAAATTCAACTAGGGAACGACCTCTCACCTCAAAAATTAACAAAACGTCCTAGATTTGCCTACCCAAGTGTGATCAGCCTAAACATGCTACTAGCGGGCAATGTAATAAAATAAGAAAAATAAGATCTAAATTAAAGAAAAATGAAAATTCAGCTCATGGACCTGTTCTTTTAACTTTTATTTCATGCATTTGACCAAACCGGGTCCCAAAAAAGCCATAGAAGACAAGAAAAGAGCAGAACATCACTGCAAATGGGGATATGCGATAGCATATCCCTCATGCGAACCGCATTCTGCGCCTAAAGGGTCGCAGATCAGCACAATATCTTAGGCAGTATCCAGGATCAAAATGCGATCCCATTTGCGATCGCAGATCGTGTATGCGAACCGCAGATCGTGTATGCGAACCGCACGCAGAGATCGCTAATTAGAGCAGAGTCCTGGACAAGGTTTTTAATGTCGAAAGTGCGACAATCAAGTTAAATATGCGGACCGCATATCAGTTATGCGGTCGCAGATTTAATATTGAACACAAATTGACCTTACGCTTCTGACATTTTGTCGCAAATTCAACACAAAAACGCAGAGGATTTGATTGTTTGTTTCGATTTTTCTTTCTGTTAAACGATTATATCAGACATAAATCATTTTGCGCTATTCACTAAGGTGTAATTGGAGCCTAATCAATTCCACGAAGTTAACGGATTGGAAACAGGCATCCACAGATCTGTCATATTTTAAATCATACCAACAAAAATGAACAAGAATTGAGAAATGAACCTGGATGAAAATATCTGCTGGTTTAAAAGTCAATACAAGCGACAAAGCTACGGACCATGATGGTAACTCGAACCGGCAGCTAAATCGAACTCCAGCACCTCTTCAATCGAAATCGGTTTTTTGGAAGATAGTAGAAATGCAATTCCCTGTTTCCTGGTTCTTTTGAAGTTTTGAAGAAGAAGAGAGCCAAAAATGGATTCGAGCTCCCTTTTTGGTATTTGTTTTTTGAGCTTTTAAACTAAACCTAGATTAATCTGAAGAACTCTTCTTTGAATTGCTCATTTCGATTTTTCTGTGTGTCTTTTTTTTTTTTTTTGATTGTTCTCTCTTTTTTCTCTCAAAAACTCTCTGTCCAGACTCTCTCCTCCTCTAAAGATCCTCCCACCCCTTATATTCTTGTCTTCCAAGATAATTAACTACCTCCCCCCAGAAGAATCCCCCAAAATCCGTTAGCAATGAGTAAGGATCCTGGAGAATGGAGAGTGTGTGCGTGAGAAAATCCTTTTTGTCAGAGTCCGTTATTCATACGTGGCAGAAATGAGAAAGAGGGGTTGGGTTCTGTTGGGCTGCTGCATTTGGGCTCCAAAACTTACAAGACTTGGGCCAAACAAAAAATCTGAAAACCAATTTTAAAGCCCAAAATTATAAGACCTTGATTGAATTAGTAACATTATAAAAGATAAAAGCTTGGTACTATTTTGATATTTTCAATTTTGTACCTAAAAATAGAATTAAACTTAATAATAAAGGAAATTCCTACAGAATTAAACTCTAATAATTATTCTACAAGCACTCTGATTATTAGAGGTGATTATGATGCACGGGTTAAAAATTACAGTCTACAATGTCGAGTCAAGTGAGATAGAGACATGATTGGCATCAGGGGAAACACTACACTCCTGAGGTAAAAGAAATATAAAATGAGAGAGTCTTATTGGTGAAAACCCTCACAGGCACCACAAGGCGATAGTGAGTTGAAAGATAGACTAATGAAAGAAGCTTGTTAGTCAAAACTTTCGGGACACTACAAATCAAGTGGGCTCGCAACTTTACAGAGAAATGGGATCAGTGAAAACCGGTTTCTGAGGTATGGAGTCATGTCATGAGCCGAATATGATTGGTTGGACAGACTAGGCTGATCAATCCGAAATGCATGTCATGATCATTGGAGCTGGTTGCTTCCCCCAGATAAGTCTTTCTTTTCTAAATTTCCCTCATATAATCATCTGTGTTCAAAATTTCCTTTTGTTCCTTTTGTCCAAATCGTTACACTTTACCTTTTGAGTCCATTTTCATGAGTTTCCTTCGAATTAGCCCATGCTGAATAAGTAGGAAAGGATTTCAAAGCTTACTACCAGCTTCTAAATTGCACAAAGCGGAGTTCAGCCAAGCATATCACAACAAACAGGATTTGGAATGAACGGTATGCAGATAATTGAAGTTTAGGCAATAAGGCAATTTTTGAGTTTTGGAAAAATACAAAGATCCAGCAACGTCCAGAATGAAAATGTAATGCAACATGTAAGGGTAAGAGATTGGGTCATTCAGAGATGGTACGATCTGGTCCAATCAAAGGTCAAACAACTCTTTGCTAGCTCAGAGCAGCTGATTAGAGGGAAGCAAGGCAATGGCGAAAACAGTTCCCCAGCAATGATGCCACAAACTAACCACCACATTTTTCAAACTAACAAGATTTTATTTTTTCTGAAACAGGAAGCATGAAAATTTGTCAATCCACAAAGCCCTCTTGTGAAAAAGACATGGCCCGGGAGGCAAAGTTTCTATTCAAGAATTCCCCAAGCAGAGAGCATGGCTCAGGTAAATTCATTTTCGGCTTCTCAGGACCCTCCTGGATAATGGGACTTAGCTTTTAAATTTTTCAAAACCCTCCTGGGTAATGGGATTTAGCTTTTAATTTTCTCAGTACCCTCCTGTATAATGGGAATTAGCTTTAAATTTTTAGGACCCTCCTGGATAATGGGAATCAATTTTTTAAATTTCTCATGACCCTCTTGGATAATGCGAATTAGTTTTAAAATTTTTCAGGACCCTCCTGGATAATGAGATTTAGTTTTTAAATTTTCAGGACCCTCCTGAATAATGGGATTTAGTTTTTAAATTTCTCAGGACCCTCCTGAATAATGAGATTTAGTTTTAAAATTTCTCAGGATCCTCCTAGATAATGGGAATCAAGTTTTTAAATTTCTCAGGACCCTCCTGGATAATGGGATTTAGTTTTTAAATTTCTCAGGACCCTCTTGGATAATGGGATTTGGTTTTTAAATTTCTCAGGACCCTCCTGGATAATGGGATTTAGTTTTTAAATTTTTCAGGACCCTCCTAGATAATAGTATTTAGTTTTAAAATTTCTCAGGACCTCCTGGATAATGGAAATCAATTTTTAAATTTCTCAGGACCCTCCTGGATAATGGGAATTAGTTTTTAAATTTCTCAGGACCCTCTTGGATAATGGGATTCAGTTTTTAAAGTTTTCAGGACCCTCCTGGATAATGGGAATTTCTCAGGACCCTCCTGGATAATGGGATTTAGTTTTTAAATTTTCAGGACCCTCCTGGATAATGGGATTTAGTTTTTAAATTTCTCAGGACCCTCCTGGATAATGGGATTTAGTTTTTAAATTTCTCAGGACCCTCCTGGATAATGGGAATTAGTTTTTAAATTTCTCAGGACCCTCTTGGATAATGGGATTTAGTTTTTAAAGTTTTCAGGACCCTCCTGGATAATGGGAATTTCTCAGGACCCTCCTAAATAATGGGATTTAGTTTTTAAATTTCTCAGGACCCTCCTGGATAATAGTATTTAGTTTTAAAATTTCTCAGGACCTCCTGGATAATGGGAATCAATTTTTAAATTTCTCAGGACCCTCCTGGATAATGGGAATTAGTTTTTAAATTTCTCAGGACCCTCATGGATAATGGGATTCAGTTTTTAAAGTTTTCAGGACCCTCCTGGATAATGGAAATTTCTCAGGACCCTCCTGGATAATGGGATTTAGTTTTTAAATTTTCAGGACCCTCCTGGATAATGGGATTTAGTTTTTAAATTTCTCAGGACCCTCCTGGATAATAGTATTTAGTTTTAAAATTTCTCAGGACCTCCTGGATAATGGGAATCAATTTTTAAATTTCTCAGGACCCTCCTGGATAATGGGAATTAGTTTTTAAATTTCTCAGGACCCTCTTGGATAAATGGGATTTAGTTTTTAAAGTTTTCAGGACCCTCCTGGATAATGGGAATTTCTCAGGACCCTCCTAAATAATGGGATTTAGTTTTTAAATTTTCAGGACCCTCCTGAATAATGGGATTTAGTTTTTAAATTTCTCAGGACCCTCCTGGATAATGGGAAGTAGTTTTAAATTTCTCAGGACCCTCCTGGATAATGGGAAGTAGTTTTAAATTTCTCAAGACCCTCCTGGATAATGAGATTTAGCTTTTAAATTCTTAGAAGTTTTTAGGTAACGTAATTCGATTAATCCCCGCAGATATGCCTATGTTCCAAACTGGGGCAGAAAAGTTTCTTTTGTTTTGTTTGCTTTATTGTAAAATCAGGCGCCCACCTGGATAACGAGGGAATACATTTAAGTTTTAGTAATCAGGCGCCCACCTGGATAACGAGGGAATAGATTCAATTTTTAGTAATCAGGCGCTCACCTGGACAACGAGGGAATACATTCAAGTTTTTAGCAATCAGGCGCCTACCTGGACAACGAAGGAATACCATTCAGTTTCGAAAATCAGGCGCCCACCTGAAAAATGAGTGAATCCATTTCAGAGTCACTTTAAATTTACAGGAAGCATCAGGAGCCCGCCTGAAGAACAGGGTCCAGCTTTTTCTAATTCTATGTTGAAGATCAATTAGAAATTCAAGGAAGATTCGAGACAAGAAATAAATAGGATCTTGTATTTTTCTTTTGCTTCTGATGTAATCTTTTCCTTTATTTATTATGTAATGGCAGGGACCGCGAACCGGAACTTCGACGGCACTCCAATCGACTATCCACCTCGGTACTCCATTGCCCTTCTCACTTACGAACTACACGTGGGCTGATTTCTTTGTAACCAAGGATATGTAGGAAGCTCAAATACCAGGGCTCGGTCATATCCTCTTTCCTTTAGTTTTGGTTTCCCAAGCAGAGGTCTGGTCAAAAATATGTCTTGTTGTTCTTTGTCTGAAAACACACTGTGTTTCCCGTCAAAGAGGGGCAGTTGTAGACATGTAATTTTTGACCCACGCGTTAGAGTCACCTCTAATAATCATAGTATTTTTAGAATAAATACTTAAGCTTATTTCTGCAAGAATTCACCTTCTATCAAATTCAATTCTATTTTAGGTACAAAAATTAAAAATATCAAAATAAGTCCCAAGCTTTTATTTTTAATAGTATTACCAATTCAATCAAAGTCATATATTTTTGGGCTTTTTATTGGTTTTCAGATTTTTACTTTGGCCCAATCTCATAGATGTTAAAGCCCAAAATTCAAAAAAAGAAGAAGCCCAAAAGATGACCCAACCTTCTCTCTCTCAATCCTAACCGACTCTGACACAATATCTTCTACACACACACGACTCCACTAGGGAACACAATGGAAATTGAGAGGATCTTCTAGAGAGGGCAGAGGATTGATTTTCTTGAGGAACAAGAATAAGAGAGGGTTTAGCAGGTGAGAGATCGAGGGTATTCACAAGAGAGAGGGGAACAGGAAAAATCAGAAAAATCGAGAGAGGGATTCAGTTTTCTTTTTTCAAAAAACTTCAGAAAACCAAAAAAAAGAGTTCGAATCAATCTTAGTTTTCTTCTTTTTCAAAGAAATTTCATAAAAACTAGAAAAAACAGAGATATATATACTTCTACCTTCTTTGACTTCGGCTTGGTTGGGGCAAGGTTTTTCAAGAATCAATTTCGATCGAGGTGTGCTGGGGTTCGATTCAATTGCCAATTCGAGTTCTGATCGTGGTTCCTGGCCTCTGCTGCTTGTATCGACGTTCAAAATCACTACGAAATCTTCATTCAGGTTCAATTCTTAATTCTCGCTCATTTTGTTAGTATGATTGAAATATGACAAAGCCACGAGTATTGTCTTTGATTCATTAATTTCATGAACTAATATCCCCAGATTACACCATAACAAGTAATGTAAGGTAGTTGATGTTTAACATAATCAGCCAACTAGAGAAAAATCGAAACAAACAATCAAATCATCCGCATTTGGTGTCGAATGACCGCATAACTAATATGCGGTTCGCACTTTGGACCTAAGTTGTCAGAGACGTAGAATTAATTTTTGTTTGGTGTTGAATCTGCGATCGCATAATTGATATGCGATCCGTATTTTCGACTTGATTATCGCAGACGAGACCGCATTTCTGGTCTTAAACCTTGCCCAGGACTCTGTATTGATCTGCGATTTCAACGTGTAATATGCGGTTCGCATGCACGATTTGCGATCGCAAATAGGATCGCATTTTGACATTGAGTTTTGACTCAGGACTCTATTCCGATCTGCGATCTTTACATGCAATATGCGGCTCGCATATGGGATCTGCGATAGCATATCCCCATTTGTAGTGATGTTCTGCTCTTTTCTTGTCTTCTATGGCTTTTTTGGGACCGGGTTTGGTTAATTACATAAAATAAAAGTTAAAAGAACAAGGCCATGAACTGAATTTTTATCTTTCTTTATTTTAGATCTTATTTTCTTATTTTATCACATTGCTCGCTAGTAACATGTTTAGGCCGATCACACTTGGGTAGGCAATACTAGGACGTTTTGTTAATTTTTGAGGTGAGAGGTCGTTCCCTAGTTGAATTTATCTAGGGAATGCCCCGAAGGACTTATGTATTTGACATTCCAGGGACCCGAGGTATTTGTATGTGAAAACCGAAAGTGAAACTCGTAGTATTTCAATTTTAGTTTTATTTTCCTTTTATTAGGTGGGAACGACCTCGAACCTCTTGTGTGTTTGTTTTTCTCTTGTTTGTGTTTGTCTCAATTCGAATATTCTAAAAGCCAACTAAATCGAGTACGCAACCGTGACTTTCACGGGACCCGGGGAATACCTAACACCTTCTCCCCGAGTCAAATGAACCCCCTTACCCAAATCTCTGGTATGAACTTGACCTTGAGTCTAAATTCTAAAATTGGTGACCTGGCACACCGGAATTAATTGTCAGGTGGCGACTCTAAATTTTCTTGATTAATCCTATCTTTTGTCACTTCCAAAATTGAAAACCCCCTTTATGAGTTTTATTAAGACTTTTTATTCATCAAGAGGGTTTGATAAGTCTCGCCCCCTACAAAAAGGAGGAGTGAAAACCGTGTTTTCAGAGGTCAACGAACTTGACGGACTCCGATTGAGCCGAGATTTGGTGGGTCTATCAGAATCGATGTGGTGAGACAAACTCATTGCGTTAGCAGAGAATCATGTTGTTGTTCAGCGTTTTAGGTTGTTTGGACTATGTTTTTGACGTTTTTTTATTTTTTGAAAATTATTTCTTAATAATTTTAATTCGCTTTTAATTCAATGGTGGTGGGAGTGACTCCCCATGGTCTCCATAATTAAATACTAGTGATATAATGGGTTTACACATTGGCTATTAGTAAATAGACGTGTTGTTGTACTAAATTCAATAATAGAGATGTAGGATTTTATTGACTAGGTCTTACAAGGTATACTTGATATTGTGTCATGATATAATTATTTTGTAAGAAAGTAAAATCCTCTATCTGATATCCTGGATGACTAATGATTGGTGCGTTTGGCATATTTGTGCATAAAAAATTCTCAAATTTTAGTTTATGTCTTCATGCCCTACGTGATTACTAGTCTTGGATTTTCGATGAAGAATTCTATTCTCTGGTTGGAGGTTGTAATTAAGTGAAATATGACGGTATTTTGTATGAGTTTGATATTATTGATATGGCTTTTAAGCTATGGTCAATATTCTGCCATAAAATAATTTTATGAGCTACATGTATATTTACTTGTAAATTGAGAATTTTATGAGTAATAAATAGTTACCAGTAAAGTGGTTTGTTTATTTGAACTCATGAAAAATTATTAATAAATTGTACTTGTGAAATTATGTCTATTCATGGATTAAACATTATGATTAATAAGTAGGATCCACAAAATTGTCTATTTATTAGAGTCATTAAAATCTGCTTAATGTACCATGTGAAATTTATCCTTGATAAATCTGCATTAGTGGTGGTGATTTTTAACTAGAAAGAAGTTTTTATTTTGGGTACTAGTGAGACCAACTCCATCCATGAGAATAGATATTGGGGTTTTTGCTGAACAAGAGAAAATATGATATCTTAGGCTCTTGTGTGTTTAATAAAAGGATAATTTAATGCAAAGGAGATATTATGTACCCTAGAAATAGGTGGAATATAATATATATATATATATATATATATATGCCTTGAGCTCATAGTATAATTATAAGGAGAATGGAAATCAATATCATATTTATTTTAATTCATGAAACTGCTTAAAAACGGTTATTCTCTGAGTTTGGTTACAGGCTGGTGGTCATGAATTTGACGAACTCCGATTGACCTGAAACTTGGTAGGTTCATCGAAAATGATCTAATGAGAAAAACTCACTGCTAAGTAGTGAATCATGCTATTTTTCGGCATTTTGAGGTCATTTAGATGGTTTTCAAGTAGCTTATTAAATTGAATTTGTTATAAATATGAAAAATTATTCTTTATATATCGGCTATATTTGTGTTAAATCTGGAACATGATGATACATGATGATTTAAATTGATATGATATATAGAAAGAATGCAAATCACATGGATTTAATCCTAAATACGCCAAAATAATTTATTCGAATTGGTCTAGTTTTTTGGCGATCGTGAATTTTACTATCTCCGAATGACCTGAAATTTGGCAGGATCATCTGAAAAAATCAGTTGAGAAGAACTCACTGCTATGCAGTGAATTACTTCGTATTTTGATGATTCGGGATCGTTTAGATGAGTTTTTTGGAGATTTAGCGAATTAAAATGTGATTTACATACGAAAAGTCATTCTTTCTATCATTTTATTTTTGTCTAATCTGGAACATGATAACACATGTTTATTTGACATGAATTGGTATATGATAAGAAAGTAGGTCATATTGTAAATTCTTAAAAAATGCTTAAAATGGCAATATTCCATATTTGGTCGCAGTTTTGGAGATTGTGATTTTAACTGTCTCCGATTGATCTGAAATTTGGTATGTTTGTCAGAAACAACCCAGTGATCAATACTCACTGATATATAGTGAAAAACGTTAATTTCAGCGTTTTAAGTTGGATGGGTTTGAGCATTTATTTTGAGTTATGAAACTTAATTCTTAGAGAAAATTTCGTGGTTGAGATCAAGTGGTTATAGGAATTAACCCCTATGGTCTCTATTTTTTATTTATAGTGGGATAATAAATTTATGCATTGATTTAGGTCTTCCTCCATATCGTATAAATTTATTATGAACTCACCGGGTAAAGTTACTAGTTATTGATAATATGTATTGAATCTCTATCTGAGTTTAAAGGTTGCATCAATTTTATAATTAAAATGCAATCATGATTAAGTGGTGATAGAAATATATTTCTATGTGTCTTCCACTATTAAATTCAAGTGAGTAATAAATTTACGCGTTGACTCTAGGTCTTCCTCCATATCGGCTAAATTTATTATAAGGTCACTAGGTGAAATACTAGTAATTTTGATATCATGTACTTCTTTCCATCTGAGTATACATGTTGGATTAATGGAACTAGAGCTATTAATTTTGATTTTCACTTGGCTTAAATTAACAGTACACTCTCCATCTGAGTTGGGTCTGTTTTAATTTATTTGAGTGAATAATCTGGCATTACATATGTATATTGCATGAGTAGTTTTTTTCCCCATCGAAATTTTCTATTCAAGATGCATGAATACATATATGTGTAGTGTGTTTTAAAATTTGCGGGGAGGATGAGCTTGATAAATATTTTATCTCTTGTGGTACATGAATGCATGACCTTGTTATTGTATATTAATGTCTCTCCTGAACAGAACAATATTAGTCTACCTCACAAGAGACTATGTTCTTCAAAATTGAGTAAAACTTATCTGTGCACTTTTGTCTAAGTCATATTAATCTGGATAGGATTTCAAGTTGGTCAAGGATGGACCTTAATGTTCATTGAAAGTAGAGGCACTACCAACTTGTGGATCCTGTTTGAAAGGAAATTTGACTAAAGGATGTTTCTCTTCAAAAGGAAATAAAGCTAGTGATAAGCTAGAATGAATCTCTTCTGATTTGTATGGTTAAATAAACATACTCGAAGGAGATAGTTTTGAGTATTTTGTGATGTTCATAAATGATTACTCAAAATAGTAATATATTTATTTGATGCACCGTAAGTCTTAATGGTTTAAGTAGTTCAAGTTTTTTAAGACTTGAAATGGAGAAGCACCAAGGAAATATATTAAGTTACTGCAATTTGATTGTAGTGGTGAGCACCTCTCTAAAGAGGTCTTTTGTTACTTATTAGAATAAGGGATTACATCTCAACTGTCTACACTGTAAACTCCATAATAGAGTGGTGTGGTATAAAGAAGAAATAAGCCTCTTTTGGACATGGATATATTAATGAAGTGTTATTCAGATTTGCCTTATTCGTTTTTGGAATATTTCCTAGAAACTGCAAATTACATTCTGAATTTAGTTCCTTCTAAGTTAGTACATATGACATCTATAGACCTGTGGACTGAATGTAAGCTCAGCCTGTGGCATGTTCAGATATAGGATTGTCCAGCACATATACTGAAAGGGAAAGCGGATATATAAGTTGGAACTAAGAATGGATAGGTGCATGTTTACTGAATATTCAAGAAAACGAATGGAGGTTTATTTTGCTGTCAGTCCTAAAGAAAATAAGGCAATTGTTAAAACAAATGCATTTTTCTAGATAAAGACTGGTTCAATAAACTATGTTCCTAGAAATAAACTATTTTTACAGGAACTAGGCAAAAGAAATAACTAGATGTTCAAGAACATCAAAACCAACACGTCGGAACTGACGTTCCATTGAATTTAAGTAGTGGGAGAACGTTAATAGACAGAATATGCCTTTATCAAGTGGGAGTGATGTTTGAACACTGAACACTATAGTAAGAAGTCGCTAATATTTCAATACCGTGAGGTAATGAAGGTAATATTAGTAATACTTCGTCGTAGTGGGAGAATACTAAAAAAATTATAGTTCGGTGTACACTCTTGGGATAATTTCGGTTACAGGATCGCTGAAGAGTTTAATATCAAACTAGATAATGACGACAAAGAACTACTGGACAAAAATTGCATCAGAATATAACTTGGCAAGATTCTTTAACAAAACCTTATTTGGTGAAGATTTTTAATAGTCATGTAAAAAGAATGCCTGAGAAAATTGTAGATGCATGGCTATGAGTCTAAGTGGGAGATTGTTGGGCATATAATATTAACCATGCGTTTGGATATAGCATATTCTAACAATTTTCATGGTTAAAAGTCTAAGTGAGAGATAGTTGGGATATATACTATTAACCATGGGTTTGGCTTAGATATAGTATTTATTATGAAATAATTATTATTCAGTTTTAATAAAGTTTTAAATAGATCATATATTAGTCTGTGTCCTTTGCTTATATAGTAGATGATTTAGTGTATAAAGTTTAGCTTATACACGAAAGATTAAATCATCGATTTTTATAAGTATAAAGTTTGAGTTCACAGTCTAATGATGGAATTGGACAAACCATCATGGATGATTGTAGCACAAGATTAACTATAATTTATCTTGATTATGGGAATGGTGTAATTCCAACTTCTTGTGCTAGTACATTTTGTATGTATTGAACGGACCAAGTAGAGATAAGTATTTTATACTGACTTAGTAAAATAAACTCTCTAGCCATTAAATGCACTTATACTCTTAATCTTGATATAATTATTATTAGTTGTGTATATTATTATTATTTTAATTTATTACAAGGCGAGATCCTTTCGTGGGTCAATATGCCTGGTAAATTGAATAATAATAATGTACATTGGCGAAGTAATAGTTAGTTGATGGAATCCATGTCTCGGTTTAGAGATTAATGATACACCTTTATGAAAGCTTATAAATTTTCATGTGTAAAACCGGCCGGTGGATTTTGTATCCGACACATGAAATAAGTTAAGTGAAAGTCTAAAGGAAATAATCAATAAATTAAATTGTCAGTAATTTAATTTAATTGATTAGTATCTGAATCTTAACATGAGGAGTTAAATAAGATTTAATGGATGAATTTCGAAATTGAATAAGGAGTGCAGTTATGAATTTTTAGTGGAATAATTCGTAATTAATTTCAAAAATTAAAAATTAATTCCATAATTGGAAGCCTTGTTAATTAAATTATGTGGTCCCTGCTGTTCCTAAATAATAGGAAATAAAGGAATCATTTTTCTGGTGGAAAGGAAAACCTAACATGTTTTGGAAAAGGGTTTTAACCCTTAAAACTTGTGCTATAAATACATAAGTTTTTCCACATAGAGGAGGAGAACAAGGTGGCCGAATTTCAGCCTATTTTTTTTTTCCTAAAAATTTCGCCCACACGAAAATGCTATTTTTCGCATATTATTTGGGTAACACAGTAGAAGACCGTATAACGTTCTGAGATCGTGATCGTGCGGGTGATTGAGATTTCATTGAGTTGCTGTGGAATTGGAGGCTCACGTGATAGAGGAGCTTTATTCACGCTTCAAGAGGTAACCCGTGAAATCCCGTTTATGCTAGTTGTCTAGATTACATGTGATTTTGATACTGGGATTGCTTCCGCTGCTTATAATAATTCAAGAGTTGTCCCGTTGACGCCGCCATATTGGAAAAAGAGTAATAGAGGGGAAGACCTAGTCCTTCGTTAATCCGCAATATGGCTCAAACAGGTATACAACCGTTCTCGCTAATCTTGATTATTTATTTTGTGTCTTAATATCATGTTTGATCTTGAATTATATTACGTCAATATTCTTACACCCTATGCATTTCAACCCTTCAAGATTAATTTGATGCACTGTTTTACAAATGTAGCTTGTTTTTCTCAATCGAAGCAACTTGAAATTTTATAAAACACAAAAGCCAAGAGGTGTCAAACATTACATATAAGATCGAAGTTGCTTAAAAATGATATGGATTCACTGGCTTAGCTTCCACATACTATCTGACACTCCACAGTGCGAAATCTTCAATATTGTCTTGTCTTAATTCTTTCTCAAATGATTTGCTTCTTTGATAATGTAAGGCAAGTAAGAGTCAAAAGCAAGGTCCTTACGCTTCTTGTGAAAAGTAAGCTCAAAACACCTCCCCTTATTAGATCGTACGCCTTTAGAATCTAACCAAACCCACTTGAATTTATGCCCATCGTAAACATCTTTCACCTTCTCATTGTGATCGAATGTGACTTTGAAATTCTTCTTCTCCTCAGTTTTACTCACTTTAAATCTACGGTTTTCGGAATACATCTTGTTGCTCAAATAGATTTCAGCAGCTTCATAAATTTCATTGTAGACATGACCATCTAATTCGTCAAACACCATTGTCACCTGATTTGAGAAGGCGGAGATTTTCTTAAGTTCTTTGTAGAGTTGGACTCCTTTAGTGACAATCTTGGCTGCTAAAATGATCCCATGCAAAGTCACATGCACTACCATTGCTAGTGTCTCTTGGGTATTCAAGATTTTGCCATTGGCGTTAGTGTCTGTGCATATTGGGTAAGATACTAAATAATAAGCATTAAATTGATTCTTGGTTTTTCTTTTTTTGCAAGTTGGGTTTTTATTCTTATCTAGCTCAAAGCCATATATAGTTACATCCCTTTTGGATTAGAACAAAGAACAAGTTGATACAAGTCAGTCAACTTCTTGATTAGATTTGTCTTTTTTGCCAATTTTCATTTTGTGTGGATATCCCATAGTTACTAAACGCGTCTTTACTCTAATCCACTAAATTCTACTCCTTATGTCCCGATTTATGATAATCTTTTCTTTGTAGTCGATTCTAATAAGAATGACGCCTTTTTATATATAGTAACAATTTAATTTGAACTTTTCATTTTATTCTCATGTGATGATATTATAGATAGAAGAAATTCTATAGTTTGTTTTGGATCACAAATTTTAAAAATTTCTATTTTATTTTTAAACTTGATGTTCAGCTAAACACCATCACATAAATTGAAATTGAGGGAGTAATTTATTTGTTAGAGTGTTATCTACAGCTACAAATTAGAGTCATTCTTTCTTATCATTTAGTAGAAAAGTGTGTATACTTGTGCATTACCATAGTAGTGCAGACGCACTTGAAAAAAGATACTACAGCAATGACATGATATGTGTAAGATCACAAGATTCAAAAAGTATTTTTATACTATATTATACATATATTTTAAGTTAAAAATTTATTTTAAAATATTCTTAAACTTTGTGCCCAATTAAATTAAAATACGCTCAAGCAAACCAAGAGATGGAATAGTAGCCAAACTGAGTCAATTGACTATGTTGACTTTGAACAGGGAGACCCATTCCTACTCTTATATTATGACTCACTTACAGTTTACGTCCTCATATTTCTCATCTCCGGTAAATGCAGAAGACTTTTGTTCCGTCTAACAAGTTTGATGCAACTTGCAAGTTGCAAGTCAACTTCTTTTCAATTAATTTCACATTTGTCCAATTTTTCCCTTTCTCTCCTCCCTCAACTCTCTCATTTTTCCTTTCTCTTCGCCGCCTGAGCTCTATAAGAGCCCAACCAAACAGCTGTCCTCGCTCTCTTCCCTTCTCTCATTTCCACAATCATCCAGCTGCCTCTCTCTCTCTCCCCCTTCCCCATCTCCATCAAATCTGAAAATCATAAAATCACGATGGGTCCATTACCCATTGAAAAAATGTAAGAAAAATATATATGTAATTAATAAACAAAAATAATAAGAAATATAATAAAGAAATGACATTGCTTAAAGCAAATAGTTCCTTAGCTCACCTGGTCAAGCGGCTCTTTTGCTTCTCTAGGTCCTGGGTTCTAGCCCTAGCAGTAACATGTGTTGTTTATTTTATAAATTTTGTGTCCTATTTATATTTATTAAAAGATTACTCTTCTAATATATTTTACTATGCTAGTCCCATAGTTGTCATGTTTTAATGAGGATATTAAATAAAATTAAAAAAATAACAAATTCAACTTAAAGAATAAAAGTTTATCGAGGAGAGTTGTAGTAATAGTTTGAAATTTTTTTATAATATGATTTGAACTATGTTGTTATGTAGATGTGTTTATTTAATATTGACACTACTTACGAAAAATTCTGCCTACGCCCCTAATCTGCGCTCGAGTGCGCGCCCAGCTGTCACGTGCGCGGCAACGCACTTGTGGCAGTGCCACTGCCCTTGCTGCGTGTTCAGGTGCGCGGTTAGGCCTTCAGCTGCGTGGGGCCGCACCCGGAAAGTCGTTTTAAAATTCCTACCTCGTCCCCCACACCTAAACACGTAAAATTGCTCTAGAAAAGGAAGCTCTCAAGAACCCAACTTCCTCCAAGGTCCCTACATCATTCAAGGTAAGTTCTAATGATGATTCTAAGTTAATTTTAATTCTCCAACACCTTATTAACATGGGTAAACCCTTCAAATTATTAAATATCCAATTGAGACATCATTGTTGAGAAAAAAAAACCTTAGAACTCGAATTTAAGAGGATTGAATGTCAAAAAGATTATCGTCGAAAGAGACGACGAATATTGTGATACGCTTAAAGGGCCAGAGTTAAGCTATATAAAGCTAACTCTCTATATTTGGGAATGTTAATGATTCTCCCTACACTACGTTTCTTCTACAGTGTTACTAATTGCCTCAGAAATATAATTAAGCTTAGTTCCTTGAATAGTTGCAGAACTTCTATCCTCTAGCTTCATAATTCGTTCATGATTTTCATTCAAAACTTTGTGAGCTCAGTTCGTATCCAATATAGACTTGTGTTTGATGCCCATGAGTCTCAGTCTAGATTACTCAGCATGTCACAAACAGTTGAAGCTTCAATTCTCATAATCAGTTCATGAATACATGTCTCAATCTAGTTCTATTCAACATTCCTGTATCATGTAACTCAATATGGTTCAGTATTTCAGTATCTTGTATTACAGTATGATTCTCAATTCCTGATTTTAAATCCCTAAGAAGACCTTAGTACAAACATTCTCAGACTTAAGGCCTATAAACTTAAGTAACTTCATAAACAAGGTGATTTTTAGGGTGTTGCATGATAGATTGAAGAAGATTTTACCATCTTTGATCTCCTCCAATCAATCAAGTTTTGTTAAGGGGAAATGCATCTTTGAGAACATCTTGCTATCACAAGAGATAGTCACAGATATATGACTAAGGGGTAAGCCTGCCAATGTGGTAATCACGCTTGACATGGCAAAGGCTTATGATAGGGTGTCCTGGAAGTATTTGATGCATATATTGAGGAGAATGAGGTTTGTTGAATGCTTCATCACCATGGTTTGAAATCTTATTGCTAATAACTAGTATTCAGTGTTGATAAATAGCCAAGCTTCAGGCTTCTTTCACTCAACAAGAGGAGTTAAGCAAAGTGATCTTCTATCACCAGCCTTGTTCATTTTGTCAGCTGAGGTTCTATCAAGATCCTTAAATAAATTGTTTGAAGATAGAAGGTTTATGGGTTATGGCATGCCTAAGTGGATTGAACCATTGAACCACTTAGCATATGTTGATGATACCATCATATTTGCTTCTGCTAATCCATATTCATTAGAGAAGATAGTTGAGGTTTTGACAAAGTATGAGCACTCATATGGCTAGTTGATTAACAAGGCAAAGAGCTCATTATATATGCATGCTAATGTGGCTGGAGCTTTGTTCAATTTTGTAGGGACAATCACTGGATTCCCAAAGGGTGACTTCCCATTTACTTAGCTTGGTTGCCCAATCTTTTATACAAGGAGGAGGAAATAGTACTACAATGATCTCATAAAGAACGTGAAAGCCAAACTTCACTCATGGAAAGGAAAGTTACTGTCTTATGGAGGTAAGGCCACATTGATCTCAAGTGTCCTATAGAGTATGCCTACTCACATCCTTTCAGTACTTGATCCACTTGACAACATCCTTGAGCATCTATTCAAGATTTTTGCTAAGTTTTTCTGGAGTAACAAGGAAGAAGAAAGAAGTAGACACTAGACCCAATGGAAAAACCTATGTCTACCTAAAGAGAAAGGCGGAATAGGATTTAGGTCACTGTTTGATGTTTCTAAAGCTTTGTTTGCTAAGCTGTGGTGGAATTTCAGGACTTCAAAGTCTCTATGGCCCAACTTTATAAGGAATAAATACTGCAAGAAAGAGTTACCAACAGTGGTTCAATTTAGAGAAGGTTCACATGTATGGAGAAAGATGTTGGAGGCAAGGGAAGAAGTAAAGCATGATATTCTATGGGAAATGAATAGGGGATCTACTAATGTATGGCATGAGAACTGGACTGGATTAGGAGCATTATACAATGTTGTACCTCCAGATTATCATATCAATGAAGAACTTCAAGAAGTAGCAGACCTGAGAGGGGAAGATGACTGGAATGAGCAATTACTAGATCAATTTTTCCCAATTGATATTGCTGATCATATCAGGAATGAGGTGCATTTTGACAACAGTGATGACTTCCAGGATACTCCAAGACGGATACCCACTTCTTCAGGTAAATTTTCAGTTCACAGTGTATGGGAAATTCTGAGACATAGAGCACCTATACTACCCGAGTACAAGAAGGTGTACTCAAAATCTCTTTCTTCTTATGGAGGTTGTGGAAAGGAAAGATACCTACTGATGATTTGTGAAGGAGGAACGGATACCTAGTAGTGTCTAAATGTTGGTGTTGTTCATAGCCACAAGAGGATACATTTTAACATCTATTTCTCACAAGTGCTACTGCAACTAGGGTGTAGAAGACTTTTCTTCATGCAACAGGTACAATTGTGAACTTGGTGCAGGTTCATCACACAGTAAGACATGGTGGAATGCTCAATGCTTCCCCAAACTTAAGCCATTGTATCAAGTAGTGCCAACAACGATCACATGGGAACACAATGAAGAATGAAGGTGCAGTTTCTTGTAATAGGGTAATACATGAGGTTAACAGGACCTTACATTATCTAGCAAAAGTGAGGTATCCATGGTTGCCAAGCATCCCTCTATTATGTCCAGATATGATCAGTTCTTTGAAGGCTATAAGCCTAATGTTGTGACTAAAAGAGTAACATGGCAGCTTCCTTATGAAGGTTGATTCAAGTGTAATACAGATGGTGCATCTAGAGGTAATCCTTGAACTAGCTCCTGTGGTTTTTGTGTGAGATATTATGGTGGAGACTTGGTGTATGCTAAGGAAGTAGAGATAAGGGACACAACAAACATATTGGCAGAAGTAAAAATAGTTGTAGAAGGCTTGGCCTATTGTGTAGAAAAACAGCTTCACTCTCTTATCCTGGAGACTGATTCTTTGGTGATGAAGAAGATGAGGGTGAATGGGAGGCTCCTTGGAGTATAGGGGCAGAAGTGAAGAAGATAAAGGAGATGAATAACACATCCAATGTGCTATTTCAGCATGTGCTAAGAGAGGGCAATATAGTGGCAGATTCTTTTTAGCTAACCTTGTTTTTTCTTTTGCAGGTATAATCACATTTCATTCATTTCCCGACTAACCTACATCTGGAAAAACATTGATAAACATGGACAAAGCACAAATACCCAACCTTCGGGCTAGGTTTGCTAAGAAAAAAGCTCCATATTGATGAAAGGAATTTGGAGTTCACTGCCTGTTGTTGCTACTGCTTATTTTTCTTCTCACATCTATATAGTGTGTAACTACTGTCCAGTGGTATTAGCATGTCAACATGCTCGTTTTGGAGGTAGTGCCACACTGTATGGAACCTTTAGGGCAAACAGGCAAGGCATTATTTCAACTAAAAGCTTACAAGGTGATATTCTTCTATCTATTATGGTTTGGTACTATTTCTTACACGGTGATACTACTGCACACTGGAAGCTCACATAATGTGTTAGTAGACTGGAGAGTACTATTGATTTAGCTGAAGACATAAGGGCATCTGCTGCTTAATACTGTTGACTATCAAATTAGTTGTATAGTATTTTATCATTTCCTAGTGGTATTAGTGTTCATGCTCGTTCTGGAGATGAGAAGGCATTATATAGAACGGATTTATTAAGCATGTAATTGTTGAATCATAGAGTTGTATGTGCACATGTTAGTTACTGTCCTATTAGCTTCATGACTAATTATAGAGGGGACTGCTTTGCTTGGAGATGGAGCTCAAGGTTGAGGGGTTCAAGCTATACCAACACATCTTTCTGGCAGTACTGGATGGCTTCTATACAGTGGTGTGCTTGTTTGGAGTCCACATTTTCCTTGTCCATTGGAGTCTTGTCAGAACGCATAACCTGGTGCTTGCTCAGAGCTTTGGAGGTGCTACTATGTGGATATTGCCCTTGGCCTTTGGATTCACTTGCATTACTTGCTTATGGAAGCTTACATCATATTTCTTTGTAATAGCTAGATTTTTAGATTTGGTTTTATCATCTACATTACTAGCTAGTAATAGATTTACATATTTTAGATTAGTTTGGACACCTTGTAAGACTTGGGCCATGTTTTTGGGATTATATTTGCTAAAAAAAGGAGGATTGAACGTAAAAAAGATTAGGCGTTGAAAGAGGCAACGAACATTGTGATACGCTTAAAGGGTCAGAATTAAGGTATGTGAGGCTAACTCTCCATGTTTGGGAATGTTAATGATTCTCCCTACACTATGTTTCTTCTACAACGTTACCAATTATCTCAGAAAATATAATTAAGTTTAGTTCCTTGAATAGTTGCAGAACTTCTATTCTCTAGCTTCGTAATTCGTTCATGACTTTCATTCCGAACGTTGCGAGCTCAGTTCACATTCAATGTAGACTTGTGTTTCATGCTCATGAGTCTCAGTCTAGATTACTTAGCATGTCACAAACAGTTGAAGCTTCAGTTCTCATAATCAATTCACGAATACATGTCTCAATCTAGTTCTATTCAGCATTCCAGTGTCATGTAACTCAATATGGTTCAGTATTTTCAGTATCATGTATTACAGTATGATTCTCAGTTCCTGATTTTAAATCCCTGAATGTTGAACACTTGTATTTGGGCATGAGGCCATGTACATATATATATATATATATATATATATATATATATCCTGGGTAATGTTGGTTACATATATGTTTCAAACTTATATTAGTGTTTTCGCACTTTGATTTATATCATCCAGACTTTCAGTATATCAGCATGTCTAGTTTATCTTACGCATTTCAGTATATTATGATATCGCATGTAGATTCAACCAGCTAGTTAGTTCGCTCCGTCACATACAATCAGGTACCGAGCGCCGTGTTACGTCATGCCCGGGGTCAGAGCATGAAGGTTCGAACCTAACTTGCGTACTTCAATATTCCATTTGATGCCAATTACTTCTCACTATCACGCTCTGCTCAACAATGCTCCGTTAGATGTATAAATATTACTGTATGGGGTCGGATACAATCGAACATATAAGATACATCGGTCTTGGGTTGCGATTATTGATGCAATTTGAGGTCGATCTCTTGCAGATCGAGACCGACACTTCGAGAAGGTAAATTCAAGGTCAGATATCGTCTGGTTAAAGTTCGAGACCAAAGTGCTCAAGATAAGGTAGTCGAGACGGTCTGGGTAAAACATCGTATGGTAAAAATATCAGATTCGCATAACGGAAAGGCCGAAATCTCGTGGTGTGTAATTATCTCGGCGGGAATCACGGCCCAAATCAGCAGAGATGTTGAACCCAATAATTTTAGGGATCTTCTACCCTGTAACTGGGTTTTTTACCTTATATAGAATTCTTCTCTCCCCCTATATAAAGAATCCAACTCTATTTTATACAACACAACTGACTATCAACAGAACACTTATCATTTTTTTGGCTATCTTCTTCATACTCTATTTACTTCATTATTATTCGTTCCGTCATAGCAAATTACTCAACCTCAGTGGTTTGTTTATTCTTTCATCAGCCTTTATTTATCGTTTGTACTTTAATTGTATCAAGCCAAGTCACGTATTCTTAGTACCACGTATAAATTCAATTGTTACTCGTATTTTAGGGTAAACAGTTTGGCGCCCGCCGTGGGGCCGAGGATAATAGTGAACGTTTGATACAAATTTCTGTCACACACACTATTTTACGCTTGTTCTTCGCAGAATCTTTTGTTTTTAGGGTATAACATAGTCATGTTGCACTCACAGCCCATCAATGACGAGTTTGACCACCAGGGCGAAAACAACAATGTGATACTCGGTAATGAGGTTCCAACCGACGCCAACTCTCAGGTAGCGGTCGATGTGGATCAGACTTCTAGCCCGTCGAACAGTGTTCAGAGAGAACACCGTTCAAGAACTCAAAACAATGAAGGGGACAGGATCAATCTCAAAATGATATTCAACATGCTACAAGCCCAGCAAGCAGCCATCGCCCAATTGCAAAGTCGCAGTCAGATTCAGACAGGGTTGAAGCCAGTTCTTCTCGAGGAGCTATCCCCGGTAATGAACCGACCACGGCGCAACCGGACGAAAGCGGGTCGGGGATAAATTCGTGAATCATGAAGATGCTCGAGGAGCTGACAAAACGAGTCGAATCGGGCGAAAAGAATATTGAAGCCAACGACAAGAAAGTAGAAACATATAACTCGAAGGTGGATTCCAGGAGCACCCCCGGTGTTGAAAGGCTTGGACTCAAAGAAGTTCGTACAAAAGCCTTTCCCGTCAAGCGCTGCCCCAAAACCTATACAAAAAAGTTTCGCATGCCAGAAATCCCCAAGTACAATGGGACATCTGATCCAAATGAACACGTGACGGCGTACACATGCGCCATAAAGGGGAATGATCTCGAAGATAACGAGATTGAGTCCGTTCTTCTGAAGAAATTCGGGGAGACCTTGTCGAAAGGAGCAATGACTTGGTACCACAACCTACCCCCGAACTCCATCGATTCCTTTGTCATGCTTGCAGACACCTTCGTCAAAGCTCATGCAGGCGCCATTAAAGTCGAAACCCGAAAATCAGACTTATTCAAAGTCAGGCAAAGAGATAATGAGATGCTGAGGGAGTTTGTATCTCGCTTTCAAATGGAGCAAATGGACCTGCCACCGGTCACCGATGATTGGGCTGTACAAGCTTTCACTCAAGGGCTCAATGTCTGAAGTTCAACGGCTTCTCAACAGCTTAAGCAGAGTTTGATCGAATACCCGGCTGCCACCTGGGCGGACATACACAATCGATATCAATCGAAGATCAGGGTGGAAGATGACCAGCTCGTATTCCCCTCGGGATCCGCTCACCCTATCAGAACTCATGACCGGACTCTAAGAGATAATTACCGAGAGCCAAGGTCGAACAGAGACAGACATCGGC